>JAAMXU010006922.1:0-42710 GCA_019693545.1 Chaetoceros muelleri | reverse complement strand
TCATTGGCAAGTATACCCTAACAAGGCCATTATAGTATGTATTATTTTCTCACTAATCAATGTTTTGAATGCAGTGTATATGAATTTTTACTAAATATTCAAAATATTGAAGGTGTAAAACAATAATGCAGGCATTGCTTCAAACTTCTTTGCACTTTACGAATCACCATCCATTCAATTCATCATCCCCTTTCATGATCTCAAATTACGGAATGTCTCAATCTACAGTAGATATGGAGACGTCCGAAATGCTGCACAGTATCTTTACTAATAATTGATAGTATTTGATGAATGCAGCAGGGTAACAAGCACGGGTGGTCTAGTTGGTTATGACGACTGGTTTACACCCAGTAGGTCCCAGGTTCGATTCCTGGTTCGTGTACTTTTGTAATGGTGGATTAATTCAGATGCAGTTTTCTTTACTCTTGCCTCTTGCAGTACCGGTTGCGGGTTCGTTTATTTTATATATTGATTCGTCAGCTATAGTTCTATTGTTAGTACTTGTGATTGTTTGTGAAAACATGATCAAGGTTATTAAAAGTGAGCTATCAAGACCTAAGTCGGTTGTAATTCTGTATGGATGGCTCGGATCGACTTCTCGCCATGTTTTTAAGTATGCTGAAATATATTTGAAGGAAGGGTGCTCTGTGGTATACGGTACTGCGAACTCGATTGATGTAATGTTTCGTATGCAGTCTAGACTCTCGGGATTTGCGATGGATTCTATTCGTGAAGCAGCTAAGATTGTTAGGGAACAAGAAGATGTGGATCGTCAAAGAATTCCGGTTAGTCTCCACTATTTCAGTAATGGCGGAGCATTTGTGGCTGAAGCACTTTCCTTAATGTCCCAGCAGATACAACGTCAAGACATGCTTTCTTCTTCTGACAAGGAAGACTTAAAGCTAGTGGCTGATAGGATGTATGATTTTGGTTTCGAAATATGCGACTCTGCCCCTGCTTATTTGCATCCCGATAGTGGCACTGCTGCAATTGACCGTGGTGTTTCGAATCTATTCATTAGGACTGTTTTCAAAGCTACATTTCGTGCTGCACTTCTATTGAACTCTTTGAAGGCGGGCCCTGAAAGGGACGTATTTTGGGAAAATGTTACTAATAGCAAACTGTGCAAACATCAGGTATTTATCTACAGCACGAAGGACGATTTAACTGATCATCAGATGATCGACGACTTAATAACAAAACGAAAAGATAGAGGTATTGACGTGATTGCATGTAAGTTTGACGATTCTGAGCATGTCCAACATTTTCGAAAATATCCGGTCAAATACAGAGAGACTGTCATAAAGGCTCTTGAACATATTGAAAATGTTTCGATTAAATAGGAGTAATTTATGAAATAAGTTGATTCCAATTGGCACTGCACCTCTAAACACTATCTACATATAAAGGCTCGAAGTTAGCTTGACGCATAGATGCCTACGTTTGCTAAAAGGCATTGCCGTAATTGGAATACGCTCGCAGGCCTTAGACTACAATCGTCAAAAGAATTGTTATCGATAGCACGTAATACAAGTCGGCCGAATGAACCATCTTTTTGCCCATTTATAAACGATAATGCTTCGTAAGCGGTCAAGGTTGGCATGAGTCCGAGAAGAAATGACACCTTTTCAATGATATGGTCTTCCACCAATGACTCTAGAATTCCGGGTGGTGCAAGTGGATGAGAAACGATTAGTTGCGCAATTGTTGCCCCCAAAAGTGTCGGTGCTGCATACTGAAAACTGATCTTTTGACAGACACAGCCACGTTGCTTGACCAAGGCGTTTTGAAGTAAGCAAAGATCATTCGCGTTATAGTTCGATCCATAGCCAATACTAAGAACTACGATGACATAGATAGAAACGTATCTTCCAGTCGACGCCAACTGCACGAGATTTTTACATTGCTCCTTAGAATCAAAGGCACCATGCAAAAGTTGATTTTCTATCCAAAGGACTTTAATTCCAACTCTACCTGGCAACTCCACATCAACACCACAATCATCAACAATTCTCGAATCGCGAAGATCAAATTTGATATTTGAAGCATATGTTCTCCTCTCTTTGATTGAATTCATAGCCCAGCGTCCTGACGAAAGTTCGGCTGCAGCCTGACTTGAATGAGAAAAGAAATCTTCACCGCAAAGGATTTGAATAACCCTGTCTCCAGGTTCGTTCATTTCTGTAAGATGTTCCCTTGCATTGTGGTTGTCTTCAATATTTGGCTTAGCATCATCGCTTTGACTGGTACTATTATAAACTTCCTTTGTCTTCATAAGAAGGTTCACATCAATGTTCTGTTGTACTTGTCTCCGTTCTCCGAGGTCTTGACTTGAGTTATCTCTGTCATTCGGTATCATTTCGACGTGGCTTACATCATCAGTAGTCAGAGCACAGTCAACAGTAACACTAGGCACATCCGTAGATTCACATTCGTCCTTCTGAGTTCCATTTGCCTCAGCAAGACTATTTGATTTCTTATCGTAACTTGCTGCACCTTTACTGGTTGACTCTGATAACCTTCCATTGGCGAGATATTTTTGAGTAGGAGATGGCACCTTTTCGTAAACTCCATTATCGCATATTTGCCGCGTTGCTGAGCATCGGCCAGAGTCACCCCTGCTATCATCGAAAGCGACCACGGGAGTGAGTGATGAGTGTTTATAATATGAAGTCCTTGACATCCCGTTGTCATTATTACAGAATCTCTGGCGCTTACTCATAGGCATGTGACTTGAGAAACATACTTCTTCTGTCATGGTCTGGATTTTTCTGGTAATCACCATCGGTGTGGAGCCAATATGTAGTGAAGGTACAGTAATCAAATCCACTTCATTTGACCTTGATAAATCCACGTCATCACAATTCTTTTGTTTTCTTCTCTTCCTCGACTTACGGGCCTTCTTTGCGAGTTTCTTCTCCATCTTAAGCCGCTTTTGCTCTTTTCTGTTCTGTTTATCATTCTCTGGTCCTTGTGTTCGTTTCTTCATATCTGCATTGTGCAATGAGCTGATTCTCGTAGAGTCACGACTATTAAATACTCCAATTTGTCTATCCATATTTGTAGCATTGATGTCACATAATGAAATAGTATCTGTCGCATACTTATTTATGGTCGGGATTATATCGGAACCTTTATCTAATGAATGTTGAAAAACATGAGATCCTCCTTCACTATCTTCATGCTTAGACACATTTTCAACCTTCTTTGCGAGATGAGTCAACTCACAAGTAGCTTCTATACTTAGAGAGAAAAACGCATCATTTGACAGAATCAAATATTCAAAATCTGTTGGTTTGCGTTTGATGTCGGTCGAAACAGCTTTGAGAAGTCTTTTCATATTGTTTCCTTGCAACGCTTCGTTCACGCTTTCAATATCTAAAAGAGAGGAAAAATCTTTTGTCTTGGACATTCTCAATCGGTGAGGTAGTAGATTTCCGACGGTGTGCGACAATTTGGGTGTTGGGCGCTCAATTACGACAGGACTCGGAATCTTTTCCCGAATATGGGGTAAAAATAAAGAGTTATTCAGAGACATTCGATCTGCGATGATACTTATACTGCGGAGGTTCAAACCATTTGTGAAGCCAGGCCCCGAAAAGGTCTTTTCCCAAAGGCGAGCTTTCCTTGTTTTACCTTCAGAAATGACATCATGTCGCGGCTTAACCTGATGGACTTTGACCTTATCGTGGAGAAATTTCGTTCTGAAAGGTTGTAAGGTACCTTTGATAGATAACAAAGCGGGGATTGTTGCCCTGCTGTGTCCAAAAAGCGGTATATCTGGATCTGAAGGAATGGAGCTTAATGGGGGATCAAAAGTAAAATTATGACACTGATCAGAAATACTACTGTTGTTTTCGTGATTTCTCAGAATAGCAATATGTTCGCTCAAAAAAGATCTCATGGAACTTTCTGCATCTGCATGAGTCATCCTTATTTGTGAATCCACGGCAAGTTTATGAGTTGGTAGTACTCTTTGATAGGAAAGGATACCATTCACCCCCAAACCTCGGTTTGCACCAAGATGAAATCGGGACCTTGTAACGTTATCCTGATTCCTTTTTCCACCTGTAAAGTCCGTTTGTGTGATTGGGAGGGATGGATCTGTCCGAAGAAAATGATCACTTTCATTCTTAACTTGTGTATAATAATCTTCAGTTTGATTTTCGTCTAAGAAAAGGCAACTATTTAATTGGTTTTTCAGTACGATGGCCATTGACTTACAAATGCAATTATTGAGAAATTAGAAAGATTGACGTAGGAATAGAAAAACAATGCTATCTGAACCTTACCTCTCTGCAAATAAACTCTAATTCATTATGTTTATGTGCCCCTTCTAGAAAGTTAGTGTCAAATACATGCTCATTTGAGTCCTCTTCCATTGACTGAAAAACTTCTTGCCCGTCGGTAAGTTCTTTGACGTATTTAGTAATTTTCCAAAGAATTTTAGACATTTTCTTACTCAGAGGTACTTCATCTCCCATTCCACATTTATTTTCCCACAATTTTCGTTCATGGCTCAAGCGTGTAGAATGATGTATATGATTCAAAAGATTGCAACTAAAACGGGAAAATGCATATCTTGCAGTTGAAGTTGAACATTCCCGTTCATCGTAGACATGTCTCAACCTGCAGCAATCTGGCAAGGAAATAGTATCTGAATGTTGTAAGAAACACACCAAATAATCTTCGGACTTGCGTCTTATTTCTTCTGTAGTGAGTTCAAGATGCTTTGTAAACTGCAGCCTATGATCATCGTAGGACAACAATGCATCATCTTCTTCCATTCCATCAAGATTTTGCGTCGTCAAAGTAAACAACGGTCCTTTGCACGCTTCTATCTCTTTCATAAATGATTCAACAACCGGCCGTATCGGAAGTGGGCGCAGATAAGACAGACAGTTAGGAATGGCGGATCTTGTGATAACAGTTTCCGAGCTGCAGTTATTGACTTCATGTCGCTCAGCAGGATGCAAATGTTCAAGGAATTTATATTGTTCAATTTCCACCTCATCAGATTCGAGAACAAGGTTATCATAGGAAATGGCACGACATCGAATCCTCATTTTTTCTGTCCATTGCTCTGAGAGATACAAAATGAAATATCGTTCATGTTTTTCGCTCTCTCTTGGTTTATTTTTTTGAATTTTTTGAAAATATAAATTCTGGCGGGAACGTTGCTAGTGTAGATTTCTCGTACCTGCTACATACACTGCGCTACTAGCTGTACTACATACTACTAAGCAGACCGGACCGCTACCACCTGGTACCACTAATGACTGATTGATCGCCTCAACTGCAATTCAAAGGTCCTCTCGCCAACATTGTCATATTTTTTCTCAAAATTTGTGAAAGCAAACGACTTATCCAACCTCTCGAAAGGTCCTTTCCTTGCATCTTCAAGATACGTCAATGCAGAATTCTCATGACTTTTGGATGTAGAGTAGAATTCATGTGCATATTCAACCGAGTCTGCAAATTCTTTCAAGTATCCTTCCCAGTTTGATCGCACAGTCATATCCCCTCCTATCTTCAGTAATAATGGAAAAGATGGGTGGGCGTAAAATCTTTTCTTGACCCTGTTTTTCTTGGGATAGGGATTCGGGTAAAATATGTAATGATGAGAAATATTCCAGCCTGCATCCCAACAACATCTCCAAAAGTCTATCAATTCAGCACGAACTAGAAGAACATTTGACGATACAGCCTGAAAAGGCCTCATACTTTTGTCCGTTGGCACAGTGCCATCCGCTAAAAGATCCGTCTCGCCGCCCTTTATAATACTACTTCGGCTCAAGCGAACAAAGGATCGATCGATACCAATTACTGTATGGTCCCTGTACATTTCTCCTAGCAGTAGGGTGGATCTGGCTGTTCCACATCCACTGTCTAATATTATTGGCTTTTCAGGGTTGACAAAGGTTGAAACGTCGTCAAATGCTTCCTGAGTATGCTTGGCTATGGGTTTCTTTTCCAGAAACGTGTCCAATGTTGAGCAGTGTTTCTGGACAATCTTTTTTAATTCGCCTGGATCCATGGGTGGACAAACATCATCATTAATTGTATACTGTGTTTTCATTGAAGAAAGTATCGGATGCCGACGCCTTACTTCTATAGTGGGCTTGCAGTCAACGGCAATAGCCTGGGGTTCTTTCCTACGGGAATAAGTCGAGGCATACCTCCCACAATGGTTTAAGGTTAATGATCGTACGAAATAGAAACAAATTAAGCTGTTTGGACTCTTCATGGTGTTTAGGAATGAAAGTGGTGGTGGTTACTGTAGTTTTTCTTTCATTTACTTGAGGACGGGTTCAGTGGAATGCCATGGGGTATTATTGAGTGTATATATATTGGACGTCGATGGTCAATGCTCAATGCTGGGTGCTGGTTATCGGAAATGAATGGTCAATGGCAGATAGAGATGATTTTATTTTTTACAGAGAGAGTTTGTAAGAGTATCGTCATAGTTCAGACACAGGTAATTTTCAGCAACTACTACAAGTACCCCTCCTGGTACTGTACGGTGCAGTGCCTCTTGACGCTTCTCCTCTTCTTAGGTCTCGTGTACAGTACAAGTACCACTGTAGAGTAGAGTATCAACTATCAAAGGACTATCAATCAACAAACACTCAAGTCATACACTCAGTATAATTTATTTACGCATCTCCTTTGTCACACATATATCCATTACAATATATATTCTCTATCACATTTCATCTGTTACCCCTCTGCATTCCTTAATTGTTCTTACTGCTATTTCTTGAACTCTGGGAAAGGAAACTGAAAACTGATCTAAAACGATGAATATTGAGAACATTTAGATCCAAAGCCTATGTATTTTCCTGTCGATATATCTTCTTCTGACTACTGACTATCATTTGGAAGTACCTGGTATTAGGAGGTTATAGTTCTTCATTGATACCTTATTTAAAAACTATCTCAACAAATTGACAACAAGAAAGAAAGTCTCTAAAAATGGCTTCACTAAATGACAAAAGTTGGGCCATCAAGTCGACGAAGCTCCCGAAAGAAGAGATTGATGAAGAACTCAGTGAACTGTTCCGTGTAGAGAAAAATGATGGGTCCACCAATATCGATGAATCATCGAATGATATTGTAAGTCCTGAACCGAATACGATAACATTTACTTTTAAAACGATGCATGACATGGATTCACTTCACTCGAGGCAATCATTGGGTTCGAGTACAGTTGGTGCTAATTTCGCGTATTCTATGGGAAAACCGCTTTCTTGGAGAGAAGCAAGGACAAAATTATGTAATGTATTGAAATGTTATATTTCTTCCTCTAGAGAAGATATGGTTTCATGTGGAAAAGATAAACAAGTGTGTGAAACAGATGTAGACGACAAGACAAAGTTATGGTTTCTTAACAACTTGGACTGTTACTTTGGTTCGATCCTTTGTTCGTTGGCATTACTAGTGCTATCTGTCACTCTATACATCAGAAATGATCGAGACGAAAGAAATTCCATTCAAGATGGATCCAATGAAACCCTGAATTCCTCTTTAAGATTATACCAATCTCACATAACAGGCTCTACACTTCTCTTGTCAGGATCAATGCTGAGCATATGGTTTTTACGTCGGAGGCGTATTTCCAATGCAAGAGGTGCGGAAACTAAGAAACGACATGCAATAGAAACATTTCTTCCTGTTTTACAAGAGCTTATCAACTGCAAAGGTGAGAATGAAAATTCCCTGACTGAAGAAGAGAGAAAACCATTGCAACAAAATATACCAGGAACTTCCTTGACAGATATATATCCTGTTTATCGTTTGGATGGTGACGGTCGAAATGGAAAATGGCATAAGATTCCTTCCTTACTACTTGTTGAGGGGGATTTTATTGCTTTGCAATTAGGTGATACTGCACCGGCTGATTGCAAATTGGTGACTGGAAATAAGCTTGGGTCGTCAGCTCCAAGAAACTTGTCCGCTGCGAATTTGAGAGCCATGGGGGCCTCTGGTGGATCAAGTTTTCAGTCCAAGATCCCACATCGGGAACAAGTCATACTCAAGGCGGGTGATCGGGTAGAGCTTTCTCCGAGATTGAAGCTTGAAAATAGAGGAAATATTCAAGTATGCGACCCTTTGTTTCTTCCAGGAAAGAGTAAAATTTCGGAACATTCCAAAAAATTATTATATTTGACAAATCATTCCAAAGTTTTCAAAGTTCTCAAGAGCCCCATCGCAACATTTCTCCGTAAGAAAACAGGTAAAGTCAGACTTTTTGCAGCATCTTGCCATTTGTCATATCACATAATTACCTAATGATTAGTATACTCCTGAAACAGTGCCAAAGAATTCACCATTAATACACAGGAAGCTCATAGAATTGAGGAGAGTGCTTTATCGGTTCAGCTTGGTCATTTTGGTGCTTTGTTTTATCGTTATTTTTATAAGGCATAGAATAGATGGCGTCAATATTTCAATCATAATTCATCTACCACTAGTTGCTGCTTTGGGTTCATTTCCAGTGATGGCGCCATTGATTGTAATATTGCTAGAGGTTATTGGAACTTCTCAAATATTGGTTGCAGTTCATCCCTATTCATCAAATGTGAAACAGATAGACAGAAAGTGTTGGTTACTTTGGAAGTATATTTTAAGAGGCCTTGACTCAAGATTGGAACTAGGATACTTTTCTTCCAATCAAGGCCTGCTGGATTTCCCAGTTGCTTCCTCCTGTCTTTACGAAAAGTTGGGTGTAGTTACAGCGCTATCCCTTATTGACGATGAACTTGCTTGCGACCCAGTATCAACTCCTCAGCAACTATTAATTCCTACTAACAATGGTCTAAAACTTCTTGATCTTTTCCCAAAATATGAAGAGGAAACTGACGATGAGAGCACTAAAGATGAGAAGAATGGGTCTATAAGAAAGCGTACCAAATCCTTTGCTTCATCCAATGATTCCGATAGCGAATGGGGGGATGAACCAATGCAACAAGACAGAAAAATTCTCAATGGTTACCGCATGCGTACACTTTCCAATGTCAGGAAAAGATTTTTGAAAACTTCATTGTCGAAAAAGAAACTGGAGCCCTCAACCACAGAAGTTCAATTTGAGGAGCCTACCTGGTGGCATTACTTGCCGTCTTTGAAATGTATTGGTTTAGCTGGTTTATTGATTGATAATAAAGGAGATGATACGACCACCTCGACATCACTTGCTACATCACACAAAGAAAGCGATTATTTGCATGGCGTAGCTGAGAGTGCTCTGATACATCATGTCAGTCAGTATTACGATAGAAGCCATTTACGTATTTTATCTCAATGTATAGGCTTTTCCACGCAGGCGAATTCCTTTGGCCCCAAAGGTGATATCAGTCCGTTCCAGGAGCTTCGGCGCATTCGTATCATAGCGACACGATTACTTTACCGCCGAATGATACTTGACAGGCATCAAATAAGCCTTGAGGAGTCCAGGTGAGTGATCCTTGAAACTTTAATTTGATTTGAATTTGTCGACCCTCTAACTTTTCTGAAAGGTCTTGGGGAATACTGCGCCCAGACTGCACCTCAGTTGTAGTAAAGGATGCAAGGACTCAGGCCTATCATCTATTAACAGCCGGAGATGCCCGTGTTGTTACGGACATCTGTTCAGACGCGTGGCAAGGTGAAACTATAACTCCACTGAGTGTAAGCGATCGAACAATGATACTAGAAAACAGTAAGAACTGGAGCCTTGCCGACCTTGATGTCACAGCATTTAGCTATGCACCAATACCATACACATATGACAAAAAATTTGCTGCTCAAAATTTAGGAACGCGAGGCAGCGAATCAACATCGCATCCAATTGTAAGTACTGAATGAGCTCTTTTTCACTCTTTTATTATTCTCTTCTGACGAAGTACACTGTAGATACATCTCATAGACAATAGGCTGTCAGAGGAAGTACCTGCAACGCTGCACAAAGAGAGTGGTTCAGAAGATTGGTCTCTTGTGAAGAACCAAATTTTTCTCGGCCTTTTGGGATCTAGTGTGAGACCTAGACGTGATGTTGCTCCGTTGATAGAAGACTGTACTTCAGCAGGTGTCCGATTTGTTTACTTTAGCCCAAGAAATATGAGAAGGACAAAAGAATTAGCGTCACAAATGGGTATTGATATTAGCTGGAATTGTGCTATTTCTTTGAGGCCACTTGACGAGGGAGAAGAGGCCGACAAGCATCGGATGACATCTAATTACGCAGACTGGGACGTCAATGCTAGGCTTCCTCATGTGAGTAACATTACGCTAAACTTGATTCTTGAAATGACTATATACTTACACATTCTTCTTACACAAATTGATGACAGGGGGTAGAAGCAGTGAAAAGGCATTTACAAGATGTCGATAACGTTCCACTGCTTGTTAGTCTGTTCACAGACGTAACCAGGACAAGCACATCAGAAATGGTACGATTACAATTATCGATAATGACATGATTTCCGGCATACAGTTTTGACTAACACTTGTGCACTCTTAGGTTAAAGTATTCCAGTGTTATAATGATACAGTTTTGTCTGTTGGTTTATCTCACATATGTCAGAACGATGAAACATTTACTGCATCAGATATTGCCTTTGGTAACGATATATTTTTTGGTTATCAAGATGACACGGATGAGCATGATGGGTTTGGGAAGGTTACTCTGGCTGATCATAGTCAGACCTCTCTTTGTCATGAGGAACTTGTATTTGTATCGAAGGTTGCCTCGAACTCCTGCGTGTTCAATCTTTGTCTCGGACAAAATGGTCTTCTACATATGGCTGAAATTCTAGCTCAGGGCCGTAAAGCATTGGTATCCGGTGTTTCTGCTGTTACTTTTTTGTTATATTCCAGCATTTTAGTGACATTGATGATATTCAGTTGCATATTTTCAGCATCGACGTCAGTGCCCGCGATTCCCACGTCATTAATCGTTCTGTATTTGATGGTGTTCATTCCTGCTATTGCCATTTCTATGCAATTTTCACAGCAGAATGAAACATTGATGACATCCGTCCCTGCAAAAAACGACAAATCGATCACTTTTGCTTCTGGAGAGTGCACGAGAATGATTCTACACACTTTAATTCGATCAATTATACCTATCACAGGATCGCACGTGGTATTCTTTATAGCTTTTGGTACATTAGTCATTGACTACGACCCAGATACTATCGAAGTACTTTGCAACCTTGACAATGACGATTCAATATGGACGATGGCGATAAGGTGTCAAGCATTAAGCAAATATTTTGGTCAAGCTTCATTGTCAGCTAGCTGTCTAATGCTGTCGGAGCTTAACCTATGCGTCATTCTTCAATCTTTGAGCTTTCTTTTTGGACATGATCCCTTGGCAAACCCAATTGCAAAAAATTGTGTCTGGTCATGTGTTTCAGTCACTTGTGTAGCAGTTGTTTTCCTTCACTTGGCACTTGTTCTACCCAGTGGCACCCTTGAAGTTTTACCCTGGTACTTTTACCTTGTTGCTTTCGGCTGTCCAGCCCTTTCGTTGGTATTGAGTGAGTTGATCAAGATAAGGGAGAAAAGGTTTGAAGATAGAGCAGAGAAATTGAGGCGTTTGCAGTTTGAGACTCGACTTGGTATGTGGTCACCAAAGTAGCATGTAAATGTTGCTTGTTGTGCATTGAGGGGTTGAAATGATAACAGAAAAGATATATCACATAGAAATTGAGGCATACCACACATCATATTGTAAAGTCTAAACCTACCCGGAGATTTTAACTATAGTATAAAGTCCACTGTAGATGCAGTAAATGAAGCTTCATGGGGTTGGTTTCAAAACATCCACTCTTCTTGCAAGAAACTTCACGACGTGCACCATCCACTACTACACTACTTTGCATCAGCATGTCCTACCAGAAAACGACATCATAGTTTTATCTGGAAGCCTTACATTAGGGATTTCGTTGTAAGCCAAGGCAGCAAGGATTCTTTTTCGATGTCCCACAACTTGATTGACACGATGCAGAGAATCTCTACCACGGAAAAGAACCAAGGTTCCAGGCTCAATGTTTAACTTGAAAGGTGTGAAACCCCCATCAAGTAACAAATCCACTTTATCTTCATACTCTCTCTTGATTTCATCAGCAAACCCAAACTGACTGGTATCTGGCTGCCGAATATTCGGCATGTACTCAAATTCACCACCTTCTATTGCCTTCTGCAGCAACAGTGTAATAGCAAAAGCTGAATTATCAAAATGCCAACCCAATTCTTGACCTTCTGCTGCATAGTGGATTGTTATGCTACTCAAAGGATCTTTGTAATCAAAAAGCCGAGGAACTCCCAACACACTACAAAGAAACCTTTGGAATTGATCATGGTAGTACAATTCTTTCAAGAACGAACCATTTGGTATTTGGTCAGTTGTTACGCATCCTTTTGACGTGACCATCTGTCGATTGAAATTATGATTTGGTGGCAAGTCGGGATTCATGGGTTTCACATAAATTGTATGGGTTGATCTTCTACAATACGCTTGGTCTTCCAAAGCACAGGCCTCGTCCACAAGACTTTGAAGCACTGAAGGTTGGAGAAAATTTGGAAGTTGAACCACATTCTTTGATCGCAGCTCTTCACGAATTTTGTCAATGAAAGAATCAGACTCCAGTGGATATTTGTTCACGTTTACAATTTGCTGAATATTCATGTTGAATGAAGAAATGCTTTCGGATACATCTCGAATACACAGTGAGTGATGTGCTGCATGCTGCATCATTGGAGGTATTTATTTTCACTTGTGAAGTCCGCATATTCTGCACCGACCGGTCCAAAGGGTTAACATTAGAGAGAATAGAAACGTTTTTATGCCGCGCCGCATGCAGGTGACCAATACCAATATGTATGTACACGGAAGAACCATAATACGTACTATTGTTCTGTGGTGTGATTATTGCGCGAACCAGTGAGAACATGGATCGCTCTCTGTAACACTGTCCAGTACTTACAGTACATACAAGATTCTCTCTTTTAGCGCATCACCCCTCTTGACACCATCCATCACAACATCTGCACACCCGCGGACCAAGGATGAAAACATAAGCGGGAAAAGATCCCACCCAAGACACGTTGTAATTCCTTGTGCCCATTTCTTCCTTATTTTTGATTCATCTCAAGAGTTCACATCATTTTCATAATTTGTCATATTAGTTTTTTTTTGTTTTCACTTTAGCTCAGAATCTTTTCTCCATAATCAATATATATACAATATATACAGCAAATAACCATGCAAAGAATCTTTATCGTTGCTGCAAAGCGAACTCCATTTGGAGCTTTTGGAGGATCCTTAAAGAACCTTTCTGCCACTGACTTGGCCACGGTAGCCACAACATCTGCACTTGCATCAGGAAATATTGATCCAACACTTGTCGATTCAGTATTTGTGGGCAATGTCATTCAATCTTCTGCTGACGCTGCTTATCTTGCAAGGCATGTTGGATTGGTAAGTAAAAAGCTCCTAGCCATGAAGGAATGACGATGCAATTAATTCCAACGACTGCTGCGTGGAGTGATAATTTTCTAATGCATGTATGTATTGTTAATTTTTTTATAGCGATCTGGAGTTCCTCAATCTTCACCAGCATTGACAATCAATAGATTATGTGGTTCTGGATTCGAAACCATTATTCAAGGTGCACTGTCAATGAAAACAGGTGACAGTAAAGTATCGATTTGTGCCGGAACAGAGAATATGTCGGCAGCTCCATTTCAACTTTGTGGCAATGATACCAGATGGGGTGTCAGTTTGGGAAGCGGTCTGAAAATGCGTGATGCTTTATGGGACGGTCTCACAGATTCTTACGCGCAAGTACCCATGGGCGTCACGGCAGAAAACCTTGCAGAAAAGTACAACATCACTCGGAGTGAATGCGATGAGTTTGCGATACGGAGTCAGAACACATGGAATACTGCAAAAGAGAATGGTGTATTTGACCTTGAAATGGCACCCGTGCAGGTACAGGATAAGAAAGGGACGAAAACAATTGACACGGATGAGCACCCTAGACCCGATTCAAGCGTTGATAAAATATCCAAACTTCGACCAGTCTTCAAGAAAGATGGTGTTGTGACAGCTGCCAATGCATCTGGTATTTGTGATGGTGCAGGATCCATTATTTTAGCAACGGAAGAAGCTGTAAAAGAGTATGGATTTACACCTTTAGCTCGTCTAATCAGCTATCATGTATCTGGTTGTGATCCCTCCATCATGGGTATTGGACCTGTTCCAGCCATCCAAGGAGCACTCAAAAGAGCCAATTTAACATTGCATGATGTCGATCGCATCGAAATCAATGAGGCATTTGCTGCACAGTTTTTAGCTTGTGCCAAGGAACTTGATATTGATATGTCCAAGGCAAACATTCATGGTGGGGCAATCTCTTTAGGTCATCCACTCGGTGCTTCTGGTAGTAGAATCGTGGCACATTTGGCAAATGAATTTCAAAGAACAAAAGATACAAAGATTCATGTAGGTGCTGCTTGTATTGGAGGAGGTCAGGGCATTGCAGTTGTGTTGGGAAGTCCATGAAGAAGAAGAAGAAGAAGGTAGTGCGGGTGCTTAAGGTTTTAGTGTTTGTTTGGTTTCTTTTTCTATAAATGCTGTCCTTCACTTTGCTTTGAAATCGAGTCACATCCATCCACACGATATGCCATAATGCACCAACTGATAATGATTGATACCAAGTATTTTAGTTACAGTACATTCTTTGTTTGTCATGGCTGCCTCTCTGTACATCATTCTTTTTGTGCTTTTATCTTGTGCATTTCAAAAATGTGAGCTAAAAACTGATCACGTATCGAGGGGTTCCAAACCTTGAAAACCCACCTCTTCAACCCCCCCCGTCACATCATATCATCTGCCAGATCTGCCACTGTCTTGAACCAAAATGTGCAATGTGCCATCATATCTGCCTTCCATTTTTAACAGAAGGTGAGTCAAGCGTCAACAGTCAAAAGCTTTTTCTCGCACCCATTTTTATAAAAAATGAATCGGTGCTACATCAAGAATATTAGAGTTAGTAAATGGCTTGTGACGGCGGGGAAAGCATCATCACGTCACTTCTCAAGTCACGCCCATCCTCACACCACAAGAAATAGACCAAAGGTATCTTACTTGGATTTACAAAACAGTGGACTCTCTGCTCTGGAACGCTTATGTCTCGAAGAAGCTCTTCTACGACACGATCCGTTAAAACGGAGCTGGGCTATTGTAGGAACTCATGAGCCTGTCTTTCATACATACCTTCCAAACAACAACAGCGGCAAACCATGGAATGGCAGTTGTGTGGTCATTATGGGCATTGGTGGGAAACCTCACCAGCTGTTGGACGTTGAAAGGGTAAAAGAGGACAACGTTTTAACAATTAAACGATTCTCTGGTGGAGGTACAGTTGTAGTTGATCATTCTTCTCTATGGACAACATTTATTGGCCGTAATGAACATTTTCCACATGTCGATCCCTATCCTAGAAGTATTATGCAATGGAGTGCACAGGAAGTATTCATCAAGGTATTTGAGAGAATGAAATCGGATGCGCGACACAATACTTTAAGGCCTATCAGTAGAAAGAGTCTTGTTGTTGATACTGCATCTTGTGGAATGGCTCAAGATTCTGGTAAAACAGTGACATTTGTGACCAACCAGAAATCAAACAACAATTTAGACAACAACAATGATCATGACCATGACCACAGTCATGATCTACCAAGCTTTTCCTTGAGAGAGAACGATTACGTGCTTGGAGAACGAAAGGTGGGAGGAAATGCACAATCGATTGTGAACGGTGCTTGGTTGCATCATACAAGTTTCTTATGGGATTACGATCAAGAGAATATGGCATACCTTACAATTCCACAAAAGAAACCGGAATATAGAGGTGACAGAAATCACGATGATTTTCTTGTCAAATTGAAATCAGCCTATGGGCCCATTGGTGATGATCATTCCTCCAAACGTGCATTTTTCTATCATGTCAAATGTGCTGCTTTTGAGGCCTTTGACGTGGAAGAAGTCCTTTTGAAAGATGCCATGAAGGTGATTGAAGAACTGGGGGGAATGCAAACATGGTTTGAAGGCAAATGTCGAACAAAGATCTTGGACCTTTCCAATCATTGATTCTATAGAAATTATGAACAAGAATTCTAAACATCCATAGAGTGTTACATCCACAAACAAATGATTGCACTTGTCCTTATTGTATTTATTATAGAAATGTTTGTCCATGTGTATATGTAGCTTTTTCAACTACAGCATTTCAAGACGATGATGCACTATTGTAGGTACTGGTAGATACACCATCATTATCATCGTCTTCGTCATTGTCCGTGGCATATTCCGAGTCCGAATCCAATTCAAAGTCTTGAATATCCTCCATTTGCATCCCATGCGATGGACCACGATATCTATTACTAGTACTAGGACTATTACTAGCAGCAGGAGGAGACATTGAAACACAAGGACATACAAGAGCATTCGCTACCTCGGACACACAAAATGTAAATCTACTCAAGACTTCCAAGGTGGACATTGGGTCACGAATAGGTCTTGGAAGTGTCAGGTCACTAACCTCTTTCGATATCAATTTGATAATTCTCACATCATTTACCGAACAAGAAGTCTCCGACGTGCTTTCTGCAGATGACAAATCTACTTTTCTGGGAAGATCATGGGGTGACAGTGACTTTCTTTTTTGATTGACAACTTTACATTTAGCAACAGATCCAAGCTTCAGAGCACCATGATTATGAAACTTGTCAATATAAGACTGAAACATTTCATCAAATGCATTTTCTGTTTCCAGTGTTCTTAAGCTCGTCTTTAAGATTCTAGGTGGAGATAATGGTCTACTAGGAAAAGGAGAACAGACATTCATATTGGGATCTCTCAATGGAGACTTTGGCAGAACCTGTACAGTGACAACATGGTCTTCATCACTCAAAGATGCGTCCTTTTTGGACAAACGTTTCTTTCTCCTCTTGGATCGTTTTTGAAACTTTTTCACAGGCGATGAGAACAACGAAACCTTTTTCCTTTCAGTGCCGTCGTTCTTGGAAGGGTCCTCCCTGTGCTGAGTAGACTTACGTGGAGGTGTCAATTTTTGAAGAGCTCGTCGCCAAGGAGAAGATCGTTTTGGTGACGACTGCGGTTGCATAGTCTGCATGGTTAAAATAAATAGGTACTAATTATTTGTTGTATAGCTAGAAAATAGTGAAATCAATGAAGAGAACATGTGAAAAAAGTAACAGTAAAGATTAAATACGACTGCACGCACGACACAGTACTCTAGTAGTTGAATGGCAATGTCCATTGCAGTCAAAATTCGTGCAACACGACCTAGATTGGCCACATGGACTGGATTTGTACACACGATTGACGAACCATACTGTATTTTGGAAGAACCGAGACGAGCAGGGGGTAAAATAACCACCTACTTGACAGTGATAACTGAGTGACTTAATCAACACACTCAATAGTGTAGTAGTAGTATCTGTACTTGTACTGTATGTCGAACAAGATCTCCTAAAATCCTTCTCTTTTCACCTCTCTACCATACTGTGTACAGTACGGTACACCACATTACAGCAGGGTACATTTTTTACTGTAGTACTCTCTGCTGAGTAGTAGAGAGTCTGAGACAGACAAACGCTCAAACGATGTCAAAAACAGTGAGAAATACAGTACAAGTATTATTTTGAACCTATCTCTTTCTATATATAAATAACGACAACTAAAAGCAAACGTCATGAAATATTTTGGATTACTCTTTTTATGGATAAACTTTGTCAAGGGACAATTGCCATCCTTGAATACCGCGTTTGTTCCTTCTTCATCACCTTCGTCGCCTGGAGAAAGTGTCACAAAATCATTCCCTACAACCAGTAGCTATTCCAAAGTACGTTTGATTCATGGAGCTTCTCCTACCATTGGTAGAAGTGGTGGTCCATTACTGCTCGCCAAAAAGTCCAAAGATACAGCCGTGGGAAAAGGTGGAAAAATCCAAGTGAAATTATTAAAACACGTTGCAGGCACAGGATCTGCGGGTGATGTCATCAAAGTTGCACCAGCCTTTTTCATGAACAAACTGCAAAAGACAGGTAGTGCTGTGCGTATTACAGATGAAGAGGTGGAAAAGGAATGCGCAGAAAAGGCACAACAGGATAAGGAGGCTAGAGAATCGGCCAATCAGTTGAAGGAAAAGATAGATGCCATGACACTTGTGTTGTCTAAAAAAGCAGGTCCAGATGGACAACTTTTTGGTGGGATAGGTTATAAGGCTATTTTCAGTGAGCTCGAGAAGGAATTTCCAAAGGGTGCATTGGGTGCGAAATATATTAAAATCACAGCAGTCAAAGATGACAAGGGTGAATTGTTGACGCATGATATTAAGTCGGTTGGGGACTATAAGGTGACTATTTCTCTTTTGAAAGATGTTGCAGCTGACTTTGGTTTGACTGTCAAGAATGAATAGACACGAGTACAGTTTGAAAGGGGGGAAAGATAGGATATACTGGTGGATGAATGGATGGATGGATGATACTCGTATGTAGGCTATTTATTTACATGTACATAACTCTTTTTATAGTATGACACGCAATGCCATGACGGTAATGTCGTCATGATACACTTTGGATACCTTGGGTACTGCACTGTCTATGAGTTCTGCGGTCTTGACAACTGGATGACATTTTTTGATTTGGTTGTCAAAAAGACATTGGCTGTATTGTTGTGCCACATATTGTGGTCTACGTCGATCAAAGAGACCATCGGATCCAGCCACCACAAACAGTCCTATAGTATCATTCCTTACATCATCTTTTGAAAAAGTAGGAAATATCGATTCATCCAATATATCCATGACATGGATGATTGGCTCTGCAATAACCCCTACCTTTCCATGCGACCAATCTCCAATAGAACGACTCATACCCAATGATACCATTTCCTTTCTCACAGGATTAAAGGCCACAACACGAGAGTTCATGGGATGCGGTGGAATGAATACCTTTCCACCCATACTTTCAATCCTAACCTTTTCTTCAGGAAAATGTGGCTTGTCAAATCTATTTTGGTGAACAATGGTGGCAACTCCTGCCTTTTTATCATATTTTGCCAAAAATGAGAGGCTATCACCTACATTGGCAAAGAATAGTTTGGTGCCAATCCTCAGAATAATGGATGCTGTACTACCTCCATCCATTCCTACTTTTTTTGGTAATTCTCCATCTATTTCCACAAACGTTTCATTGAGTACATGTCTGATATTTGTTTCAGACCAAGAATCCAACGTGGATAATTTCATGGATATCCTAGAGTACAAATGATCTTGAAGATATTGTGAAACTACATGCCCTAGAGTACCATGACCATCAAATATTCCAATGAGAAAATCATGTTTTGACCCATGCAACCATGCATCATTTTCATTCTTGTGGTTGCTTCTATCTGACACCACAAAAGGTGAAACAATGATTCCTCGATCCTGATTTTCAGAATGGTCCGATCCCTGAAGTGTCAAACCTGCTGTATTCAAATCGCCATAAGCCAATGCAACATTTTCTCCTAAAACTTGTTTGATTTCTTCCAAATCTAATCGAATGTCATTTGTCAATTCTGGTGGACGTATAATACAACCAAAGGAATTCAAATTACATGGAAATGGATAACTAGCCTCTTGGTACTGTGAAATTGAACCATAATTACTACTGCTTGACGACATGGACACAGTGCTAATAGTAGTAGAAGGCGGATAGTGTCGTTTCTGAAATAATATTGACTTGATTACTGATCCAATGATGACCAAACATATGAAAAGGCAGCAAAAAAGAATATAGACAGATTGAGAGCCCGCAAATGAGCCAGTGCGATCATTACGGCGACGTCGATACGGTCGAGAAATTATCACCATCTTCAAATAATAATGACCCAGTCAAGAACAGAGGACCCATAAAAAAGATTCAAAATGATTCTTGCATCCAAAATGTGTCGCGTTGCGTCGCATCAATCAAATACAATGCAATATGACGTTTAATGAGATAGATGTTGGTTGGTTGTGTGAGCGAGTGAAGAAGAGAGAGATTGAGAGATTTGAAAAAGGAAACGGGAAATAATGACCAGGACCCATCCATGGTAAGGAGTACAGTAGGGAAGTTTTGTTGGAGCATTGGTCTTCTATTTTTCTGTGGTGTACTGTACTGTACATTGTCTCATCATGTATGCATGTCCGTTGAGATACTTATTACTACAGTACTGTAACTCAACTACACGTACATTACGTGTAACAAACAGACCCATGCGTAAAGTGAAGAAGTTTACTCCCACATACACAAGTCTAAAAATATCTGCAAGACACAAACGTTGTAAAGAGAGTTAGTTTTACTGTAGTTTTAAAGAGAAAAGATAAAACATACATTGCATCATATACACATGTAAAGAGGAGGAGATAAAAAATGGCAAAGAGAATCGCACGGATTTCTATGCTCCTGTTGATTTATTGTTTGTCTAGTACATTCCATCCTATTTACGCATCAGTGACATTCCAAGAAGAGAACAATTGTCCTCCTAATCTGAGCGGCCCCGATTGTACCATACCTTACGTAGATTGTAAGGATGGCACAAGACGATGCTACAATAATTCACAATGTGTCAAAAATGACAGAAAGGATCCCGTCACTGGTGAGTATGGATACCGATGCGACTGTTCTTTTGCCGAAAGTGTATCCAAAGTAGCCGGACATGAATGCGAGCACTCTGCGACAGAAATTTGTAAAACAAGTTCTGGTGGAGGCATGAGCAGCTCTCACTTTTGTACAAATGGTGGTGTATGTGGTACATTTGTATATAGAGCGCAAGTTCATACGGGTTGTCACTGTCCACGGGAATATGCAGGTGCTCACTGTCAATATCTCAAGGCCTTGGGAGATTTTGATTTTCTGCAAGGGGAGAAACGACTGGATGAAGTGGGTGTTAATTTTTATGCTTTTTCCCCTAAACCGACTCCTCAGGAGGGAAATAGTTTCATATCGATATCTATTGGATTGACTGTATCGATTGTGGTGGTGGTGATGGCTCTGGCTGTCCGAAAGGGTATTATCAGGGCACGCAACAATACGAAAAGATTGGACATGATGGTACCTGGTGGGCATCATACCACCACTCATGAGTCTGCTAGTATTAGGAGTAGTACTGGGAGTAATACAATGGATCATGATGATGTGACTTGTGCAAACGTAGATTCCGAAATAATATAATTGAAACAATTGTCACATATAACATCCTACACCACACACACAGATAATATATAACATTCAGATCTACAATTTGATTATTTAAAAAGATAGACCGAGATTGACGCCTGTGGCAAGATGGGCAAACAATGCCACCATGGTCGCGCTTCCCAAATAAGCATGTACATCTCTTGCAACTTGTCCATTCTCAGTGGCAAACAATTTGGGAAGAATTGCTTGGATGGTGAGCAACACAACACTCAAAAGTGCCGTTACAGCATGGGGACTTTGTAAAATATCTTGACCCTGAGTATCCAACAATACAAGGCCTCCTTGACCACCCAGCAAGAAGAAGAAGAATGCCCCTCCAATAATTTTGGGATGTGCCTGTCGGATGGTCTCTCCAAGAGTTAGAGAGTTCACTTCTTCTCCATTTCCCAATCGGATCTGCCAACCCATGTAGGCACCGATGACTCCCATGCTTAAAAGGACGGAAGCCATGGCAGCACCATGTCCCCAATGAATGAGAAAGTCGGGTGCGAGTCCCATATCAATAGCTTGGTGAAACATGGGAGTCCAAATGTCTACATAAGATTGGATGGGGGCCTTGACTCCATCGAAAATGGACATTTCTTGAATGAAAATTAAAAAAAAAAGAGGAGGAGAATAGAATGAAACATGAAGCAAAAAAACTAGTTGAGATGGATAGAATCAAATGAAATGAAATGATTCAGAACTGAATCAAGCTCATCATCACTTACGTAAACTACTAGAAGAGGACTGTGGGCGCCTTGTTTGGAAAGCAGATGCTGATACATCAAAGGTAGAGTAAGGTCGGCATGGAGCGTTGTTTTTGGATGCAACAATGACCTGGGATGATCGAAGAGTAGGAGAGACAAAAGCATTGGATTGGGCAGCAAAGAATGCTGTCATCAATGCAATGAATAGTGCGTTGTTCGTAGATAGAGCCTTCATTTTATTTATCGTCGGGAACTTTTAATGACACAGGTCAAACTGTTTAACTTTTTTATCAATGCAGTTTCAAAGAAATAATATGGCGATGGGAACAAATCTACCTCGTTCGTCATTCGTCACCGACCACCGATGACAAAACGGAAGGAAACAGGAAAATGTGGACAATGAGAATTTGATGGGTGTGACTCATTGCTCATTCATTGATTTTTTTCTAAGTGAGAGAGGTGTGACGAACCCCATCCAACTCTACAAATACCACTGTTACGTAAAGTGGTACACATTACTACTCCATAAAAAATACACTAGTACCCTTCAAAGCAGAAAAATAGCAGAAATAAGAAATACAGCACGTCATGAATTTCAATCAATTTCAAGCTGCAGCCTCAATGAGATATTACTCTAATACACACATGAATATTTTTTAAGTATATATTATATAGTTGCGACTTCATTAAAAAAGAAAAATAAACAACAATATCTCTGAAACGGACAAACAATTATCTCTGTCTGCTTCTTCCTCGTGAGGACGCCAAAAGCTTTAAAACCCATCTGCTTTTCTTGCTTTCAATAGACTCCTTTTAGAAGGTGGGACAACACTGCTAGGTAGTTCAGCAGGGATAGGTTTGTTCTTCTGAATCACTGCATCACATAAAAACATGGCAACGACATATTCATGGTGGTCCAAATACCCGTCTCTGTCAATATCACTCAAGTTCCAAATTTGACGCAACTGATCTTTTCCAAGGCCCGTCTTTAGTAGGACATCTTTGGCCACGTTGGGAGGTAAAAATCCACCCTCTGGTCCAAGTGCCTGAAAACTATCAAAAAGACGATCCGCAGAGTCTTGCAGTGCCCTTGAGTTGGAGATGAAGCATGAATATGTTTAGTAATCAAAAAAATGTAAACAAGAAAAGAAGATATGTTGGAAGTATTCGTAAACCACTTACCAATACTTATCCTCTTCTTCCTCACTGTACCCAAAAGGATTGGATCCACCAACATCCTGCTTTCCAAATTTCTCATTTCTAGTCGGCACAGGCACATTCATGGCATCAGGATTGGTCAAATTGACGTCACCCATCTTCTTTCTCAAAATGTCGGGTGTATCCTTTTCACTAGGCAACTCTTCCATCAATTTGGGAATATCCACTGTCAAACATTTGTCAAGAAGAGCAATCTGCTCTTCCTTGAGTGAATGAAACTCGGCAAATTTTGTATCCTTTAATTTTTCTGCAAATTTCGTAATGTCGGGAAAGTCACCAGGTGAAAGATTATACTTTTTCATGATTGTACGAAAAACATTCGGCAAATCGTTAATGAGCTTCTGCTGCTTCTTTTCCTTGCCCATGAGAGATGGCATCTGTCCTTTCAAATATCCAATTATATAAGCCAGCGTCTTCACCTTTCTAATACGCTTCACCAACTCATTAATCTTACGAACTGCAGACTGACGTGGTAGAATTGCCAAATCGTTCATCAAGTCCTTTTCTTCCATTTCAAATAAATCTGCATTGTCCATATTCTTCAATTGTTCTTCCCAAAAAGACCCAACATACACCCTTGCAACTTCTGGAGAGCTCATGGTCTTACCAAGGGACCAAAGAAGTGCACCATACACTCTCATAAGCTGCTGCCTATCAATCTGATCTGCTTTATTAAGTATGCAGCGTATTTTGTCTTCATGACCTTTGAGTGCATCAATGGCTCCCTTCAATTCATCCGATATATCCAGTTTATGAGCATCAAACAATAAAATGATAAGATCGGCTCTCTCAGCAAACCACGAAACAACACGAGTAAAGTCGTATCCACGATTAGTCCTCTGCTTTTCTCCTGATAGAATACCAGGTGTATCAATCAGAGTAATGGATTTCAAAACGGAAGATGGGAGCTGAGACCCCTCAAAACGAGACAGGAAAGAAACACCAAATCTTTCAAGTCCCCGAAATGGCAAATCAGGATGGACGGATAGGGCATTGCCAGGAATGGTCCGTTCCTCTGGACCATTGAGCAACACAGTGAACCTATCCGTCGTAGGCTCAGGCCCGATCCTCTGACCGGGGAAATCGCGTCCCAAGATGTACCGGATAAAGGATGTCTTCCCCACACTGTACTGTCCGACGAGCATTACCTGTGGCTTGGCTGTATCATGTAGCATCAGGTTCCAATGAACCAACCAATAGACCGGCCACCAACCAAACAAGAGCAATTAATCAATAAAACAATGAGTTACTCATCCATTAGACTTTTTGTTATTTTGTTTTACAGGATAAAGAATCAGAGTCACATAAACACAGCAATCGAGAACACGGCCTCCAACATGCTGTGACCCAGAACGTATTCACTAATCTTGACGAACGAAGGAGTCTAACGAATGCATATAATCAAAACTAGTAACTACCTACTTACAATCAAATTCTACATCCGTTAGAAAGGGACTTTCATAAAAAAAATCATACTGAAATCTTTTCTCTACTGGCAGTACAGTTTTGCTATAGATTTGCTTCAAACGAGACTGCACTTTACTGGAACGATCTGACGTCTCATTCATCGTATTCTTGGAAGATGAATCTTTTCTCATAACTAACTAGACGTAATGACGATGATGATGTTATCCTCGATATATATATTTACCCAAGGTGGACACCGTGAATATAGTTCAGTTGGATGGCAAGAATGTGCAGAGTGAGGGAATAGAGATGTTAGATATAATTATATCAATATAAGATGTTCCAGATCCAGTACGGTACTGTTTAGTACCTGGTACCATCTCTCTACTGTAGCGCATACCAAGCAGCGGAAGAAGTGCGCGATGACAGTCGGACATCTTGCTGGAGAGGGAGAGGCACACACACACGATCTGTTCTTGTACCTGGTATGGTACTACACTCTACGTACTTTTTATCATATTACACGGCAGTAGTAGAACAGAGGAGTACCGGTAGATGATTCTTCACAATAAAATTGTGATTTTGGTACTACAGTACATAACAAACAACACATCACGATACACACAGCGAAAGAGCCAAAAGAGCAATCTTCGCAGAAGTATTTTTTTACGTCGAAGAACGTTGAACGTTGCTTGCTTTTTGTATTCGACTTCTTCTACAAGTGGTACCAGGTACCCTACGCTACCGTACGTACCAGCCTACTACCCAGCAGGGTACAATCAAGAATACACTGTACAACAGCTTTTCTTCATGATTCTTTTTACCGGTGTATCAATCATACCACTCTCTCCTTGACATTCCACGATTCGCGATTCGCGATCAACCGAAAAACGAGCTAAACAAAACAACAACCCTCAATACAATTACAAACTGAATTATAATTAGTTAGCCTGTCTTTATTATGAAGGATGAACCTGTCATTGGAAAAGCCTTTCAGAAGGTAGATGAAGAAGAGCAAGTTTTTCATCCAGAATCCTCCTCCTCATTCGGCGCTGTTGGTTATTCTCGTCCACATGAAGCACAACCTGTAATTGCCATCCCTTTGCCAAACGGTGCTAATTCTCAGCAGCGTAATAATAGTTGCGATCATGGTGTCGTGGATATATTTGATGATGACGTCACGAACAATCCGACGATTCCTTTCGCCCCCGTTCTGATGACCTACGATGAGAATGGACCTGAAGCTCAAAATCTGGCCACAAAGCAGAAGACGCGTCTGGCAGAGGATATAGGAAGGGTCAAAGGTTTGACAGAAAAGGAACAGATTAAAATAGCGAATTATCATTCGAAAGTGAAACCTGAAATTGAACGGATGAGAATCATTAATGGAACAGACGTTGCTAGGCAGAGAGTGGTGGAAGGGTTGGAAGTAAGACAGGATCTGTACCACTGCCCAAATCATCAGCAGCAGCAAGAAGAATGGGGAAAGGAAGAAAAGGACAAGAGGTACAACAGGGATCAGCAGTACAAACACCCGGATAAAGAAAAGAATGAAGCAACAGGATACCAGGTAAAAGATTATGAAGTTTCAGAATACACAGGATATGAATATGATTCTCCCTATGAATACAAGAGTATTTATGAATCATCATGACTGCTCATCAATCGCCAATGGAGAACAAAAAGGATTTTGTAGTAATAGTGAATACTAGTACTTTAGTGAATACTAGTAATATGATTCGAAAAATATGTATGTTACAACTGTTACATTGGTTTGATTTCAATGCTACTGATTGGAGTATCAGCTACGTAATGTGCCGATTTCGATTTACTTTGAATATCCAGCAGCTTTATTGGTGATTTTGTTGTTAAGGCCAAAAGGAGTAGGAACAATAAGGTAAGAAATTTGCTAGAGATTAATGTTGTTGGTTATCGGTTCAGCCGGTAGCCAATTTTGGTTCATACTTATGCTGTAGGATTTGCATTACTTACCTTGAAGAACAGCTTTTGTAAAATAGCTTTCCCATCCATCATGCATACTTCCTCATCTCCTTCTAATATGCCAGAGATATTTCCAGCTTGCTGCACATAATATTCCAAGTCTTCCTCATTGTTGTTCTGGTCATTACTGTGTGGTGCGGTGATACTACTGCCGGAGTGAGGTGATAAAAATGATGACATTGATTCTTCCTCACTTCTTATACACTTGTTTGTCAGTTGTGCAAGTCTGACTTTAGGCTCTGCAAATTCATCATCTAGGTCAAATAGATCTAATGGTGGAGAAGCTAACTCTATCATACGGGGTTCAAAGACAGCAGGGTGTAAAGGGGGGCATGGTACTTCAAAATCTGGTCGAATCAATGAAAGCGGTTCATTCTTCAAACTTAATTCATTGTACAGTTTTGCAACCATTGGAATCATGCTTGAATCAAAAGATGGAATGTTTTTCCGGTATAAGTCATTCAAATCTTGAGGCAATGGTTTATGCTCTTGGAGGCACCATTTCACTCTTTCAGATAAACCTTCTATATCAGGGACTGTACGGGCATCTTCAATGTTCTTCCCTTTACTTGTCATCTCTACTCTTGATAGAGAAGTCTTTTCATCATGGAAAAGATATTTAACAAATATGTCAAGCAGATGTAGATTTGATTCTTTTTCTATCCAATCATCTGTAAACATATCAACAGAACCAACCACCAGCAGCCTACCTCTCCTCTGCTGCGGTGGTGATATCTTTTCAGTTTCAATTTTTTTATTTGGTTGTTTTGAGAGATCCTCCCAAACACCACAAATTGGTCTTTTCAAAGGAAATGACAAAGATCCTGATGACAAAATTGGCCATGCTGGTGACACAACATCAAGTGAGCATCCATAAGGATAAACAAATTGCTGACTCTCATCTTGTGCATTAGCATTAGTAGTTGTTGTTGTTGTTGTAGCAGCAGGGATTGTGTTCTTGCTGGGGTATTTTTCCTTGTTTCTGGTAGTAATAGTACTAGAGGTAGTAGAGTATTGGTTGTAATGAGTATTGCCATGATGGCAGATGAGAGAAGGATGAAGGATGCCATTTGAAATCAGGGCATGTTTTGGATGAAGGTATTTGTTATTGAAGGCCGTTTGAACAACAGTATCACACATTAATTGAATACCATAGCAAGATAAGAATAGTTCATTGATGATACGTGCTGCTGCTGTCCTTGTTGTTGCTCCTGTCCTTGTTGTTGCTGCTGCTGTTGGTGCTCCTAGTAGTACTGCTTCTGCACTATTACAAGAATTACTACTTAAAGAATAGGAAGATCCAAGACATAGGATAGATTTCCCATGGTGATCTAGAAACTTTTTCATGAGATTGGCTTCACTTGCACTTATATCCTCTTCAGGAGCAGATATGGATAGAATAAGAAGATCACAATGCCTTCCTTTGTAATCTCCTCCTTCTCCGCCACCATGATTATTTGTTAAAAAAGTCTCTCCTCCATCAGGATCAGCATAACCACAACAAGATGTGAGGTCATTTGTCTGGATAACATCTAAGTCATGATGCTGTCTAAGGTGGGTTTGTAATTTCTTAAAGATCGTGGAGTTTCCTTTTGTCACTAAAATCACTGTTTTCTTTAGGTTACTAGTAGACATCCTCAGTTTTGATCACTATTTTAAGGGGTTTGTTGATAATGAACATTCTTAATATAGGTGAAGATGTTTTGAATTTGTATTTGAAAATTTTGAATTTGTTGTGATCAACTTTGCTTCCCCTTCTTTGCTTGTGGCATCAATCTACCTACTACTGTTGTACTGTAGATACTTCATCTTCCCCCCTCGCTCCCTTTAACCCCCGGAAACTTCAGTACAGTACCATACTGTAGAGTAGATAGGGGCACGCTCATGTGGGTGGCAGTATGGAAACATCTCTCCGGACTACTGTACGTACACGTACTGTAAACCTTTTAGACAGAGAGTAATAGAGACATCGGACATCTTTTTTCAATATCTTATGCTTCATTTTTGACATGCAACTGTTAACTGATATCTCAAATGTTGCTCTTTCGTAGAACAACTCCAAGATGTTTGCAGTGTACCTTCCACTTGAATCGGCGAGGTTCCATCATGAAGGCATTGGAATATTTGCAGCATGCCACGCGTCGTGACGTTTCGTCCAAGGAGGTTCAACCTTCAGAGTCCTTTATTTCTAGAAGTGAGCCACATGACGAGTTTCTGAGCCATTCTAGATTCTTTGCAACGACATTACCAGGCCTTGAATTTCTGGCAGCGCAAGAATTACTTTCGCTTCGGCGCACGGGTGTTCAAATTGAAGCAGTCGAGGAGGGCGGTGTTCAGTTTAGTGGTGTTGATCTTGAAGGTTTATTAAAATGTCATTTACATATTGGAACAGTATCACATATTTATTTGAGAGCTGGCGATCCTTTTGTGGCCACAAATATGAGTGAACTGGTGCGTAAAGTGTCTAAAATGGAGTTTTGGGGGGAATATGTTTTAATAGAGCCGCCACTGCAAGATAATGAGAGGGGCCTGCAGTCTAATCCTATCTTATTTGATATTCGAGTAAAGACAGTGAAATCAAAGTTATATCATACAAAAGGGATTGCAGAACGAGTTGAGAGAGGTATTTTAGATTCATTGGGTATTGATCACGCAGCATATTACACCATGAAAAGTAACAATAGTGCAGAAAAAAATGTAGGAAGCGTAAGCGTGCTAGTTAGAATCGTCAAAAATATTGTTCAGATTTCGGTCGATACATCATGTACGCCGTTGCATAGAAGAGGATACAGATTACAGACTGGAAAAGCACCTCTTCGGGAAGATCTTGCATATGCATTGCTATACTGTCAAGGTTGGAATAGGTTTGGCTACAATACTTTGATAGATCCAATGTGTGGGTCTGGTACGATCATAATTGAAGGTGCTGCAATGACAGCTGGATTGCCTCCGGGACGGTTGCGTCCTGCTCCTTTAAGACATTCCAAGTTATGGCGACCAAATCTGTGGGATGACATTGTAAAGTCGGTCATCGATGAAGCAAGGAATAAACGTGAAATAAATACAAAGAATTGTCCTTATATAATTGGAAGTGATCGTGATGTGGGAGTTGTTGTTGCAGCGAAAGAAAATGCAAAAAGGGCAGGAGTGGATGATATGATTGAAATTTCGAACTGCTCCATAAGTTCCAATCCGTGGTTCAGTAACCCAGATTATACTGCGCTGGATGGTTGTGTTCTCGTGGCAACCAATCCACCCTTTGGTAGAAGAATATCAAAAATATCAAATGGGAGAAATAACTTCATTCATCCATTGCTGCCTCTTTATCAGACACTAGGAAAGTACCCCCAAAGGGGGGCATCATCAGGGAGGAGGACAGTTCAATTAAGTTTGATTGCGCATGATTTTCGATTAGCGAGAAAGACGGGAATTGATGATCCGCTTAAATTACTGTTCGCAACATCGCATGGAGGTCTCAATGTTGGTGCCTTTACGACAGGACCTCTGTCTTCTAAAATGCTTACGACTCATGGACTTCAGTAAGAATGATTATCACTTGATATCAAAATCCAATGTGAGAAAAGAAGCAATGTGATAACATAATATTCTCATTTCATGTTGGTTGGGGTGGCCTCTACGGTTCGACGCCCAAAAATGTGAGTACACTGGCCTTTAACATTCCATAAATGACTCAAAGGTGGCCGAGTCCTGTTTTGCGATACGATACAGAGTTCGTACAACTGCTAGACTGCACTCACATGTCACAAAAAGTACAGAAGAGATTGTCGACATAATAGACCAAATGAAAAAAACGCGTTCAAAACCACCAGCTAAGTTTGCGTTTTTGAGCGGAATACACCCTGATTTGGATGCTGCTTTGTGCGAGTCCGAGGTTGATTATGGCAGAGTTGAATATGAACATCAAGAGTATTCGTCACAACGCGTGCCTCAACACCATCGCAGTCCGGCAAGAAGTTTCTGTGACGACGATCGAAGACACGGCCCTACAAAAGTGTATGGAAGTTTCCCTTCTGATGAATTTATATCATGCACAAAACAGCAATCATCAGAGTTGGAACGAACAGAAATTTCAAGTTGTATGAATGAGTCTGTTGATAGTATTCCGTACTCAATAGATGGTATGGAGAGAGCTAAAGCTAAAATAAAACTCCAAGCCGCTAAAATAAGAGATTTAGAATATAAGTTGAAACGGATGAGCATATTGGAGAATATCGAGTCGGAAGTAGAAAATTGTTCGAATAGAAAAATTCTCACGCCTCAAGAAAGACTCGAAGCCCATCGTGAACGCAAGAATGCAGAGAATAAATATAAAGAGAAATGTGGAAGGTGGGAATCCCCCCCTCCAAGAAATAGACAGTCTCTGGTATCTAAAGTAAAGCCACGTGATGATTTCGTTGATCGTCTTGTTTCGAATGCGAAGGAACGCAGGAGGCAAGAAGAGGTATCTCGTAGAATCTCTCTCTCCAAGGATAACGCGGAGAGGAACGTAATGAAAGGTGGAAGAGATAACTCTCCTCTTGTTAGAAGGCAAAGTATAGAAGATGAAATTAAAGCAACGATATCCGATATAGGTAGTACCTTTGCCGCAACAGATTGCCACATGAAACGTCGAAGTATGACAGTAGAGGAGCGAAGAGACTTAGAGAGGAAAGAAGTCCTAGCTGCGGCGAAGAGGGTCAATGAAAAAAGGCATAAGGTAAAAGACGACGGGGGAGAGAGAATACAGAAAAAACCTGATAAATGCGAAAAGAACAGCAAAATTAGCACTATAAATGTTCATCAAGTTAGTTGTCATACCTGTGGATCAGTTGAAGGATGCGAGGAAGATACTGATGATCCCGGGACATTTTACTGCTCTCGATGTTGGGAAGAATACGAAAATCAGTGTTTAAATGATGATGAAGACTTTGAAGTATCCGAAGTTCATTCTCACGATTATCCAACAAAGAGCGTATTTGCAATACCAGCGTCATCTTTGCCATCCGAAAACACTCTTTGGATCTTGCACGACGATCCGAAATTAAGCAGTCGACTGGTTTGTTCTGGTCGAAATAAGATGCGATGTTTTATTGAAACAAAAGATCCTACGAAGAGGCAATGCCTGAGAATCCTCCATGGTACTATAGATTACAGTGGGCCTGTTGCAAGAAGTGGAGAAAAAGCACAGGTGCCAGTTCGAGAGACGAGTAGAGGAACAGAATGCATCTGCATTGGTAATATACGAGGATACATAATCAATTATGATATAGAAGATCTCAACCTAGATATTAATAAATCGCTATATGAATTCAGACTGGACGAAACAACTTCAACACAATTAACAGGAAGAAATGCAGAAACATCAGTGAAGAAATTTCTAGAAGGCTGCGTTGGAGCCGTAGATATCATCTTCAATCCTCATCATTCACCATCGGGTTGGTATCCACTTGTAGAAGCAACAAGCTTGAGAAAGATAGCTTCGCAATTTCGGTCAAAGGGCATAGGTTATATAAGACTTGGAGACGATATGGGCAAAAATGGCCAAGGCTTTCTCTCAACTGATGGTTGTTATACTTTCCTGTTCAACGAGCCTGTAGAGCGCAGAAACAAGAACGTTGATTTAGTGCGAACTGCTTCCTCACTTTCAAGTAGGCATTCAAAGTCTAGTGACATTCAGATCCGTAGGAAGTCTCTCCAGCAAAGTGAGGGAAGTAGAAGTCAGCGCAGCAGTCGCCAGATATTCGTAGATCCTGATGATTGCACCTCATTATCTTCGACGAGTTCTGGGAGCGCAAATATAAACGCCAGCGACGTGTTGAAAGAACTCCGAAGTTTGGATGTATCTCAGGGAATGAAATGGAGCGATAAGTCTGACTTACTTATCAAACTAGGAAAGGCACTCAGCAGACCTGAAGGTCGATCTTGGTCAGAGAGCTCTCTGAATTATGTGCAAGACGTAATAAGCGCTAAAAACGTCAACATCCATGTACTACGAAGCGCATTGGTGGTGATTGAAAAGATTGGTAATGTTCTTGAAAAAGAGTTACCTAATCAAAATGCATGGAAAACAATTATGATTGAAACATTAAACCTACTGAAAAACAAGCAATGTGGAGGAGCGGCACGTGACGTGTTAAGAAGTTTGCATGGAAAATGCTATACGATCGCAAACTCTCTTACTGCAATCTCGCATGTCCTTGGAATGGGAAAACAAAATCCCATTACTCAACGAAAGCTCAATACAAAACCTGACCTAATTCAACAGGCTAAAGCTAACAATGTTGAAATTATTGAATGGTTGGCAGTAACCACAGAATCTGAGAGGCTTCTTGACGAGATAGATCCTACTATGGATACCTCAGAACTGGAGTTGTTGGCCACTTTCTTTCTTCGACACGAGAGTCATCGGGATGCAAGATGCAGACAAAATGCTCTTGATGGATTGCTGCACACTATGCTGTATGGCATTGAAATACTAGAAATGAAAGTGAATGATGTTCAATTGCTCTGTGGGGATCTGAAGACCTTGAAGCCAAAGTCTTGGAATCGGTTGATGCGAAGCTTACAAATGGTTCTGAATGTAGAGCAAATTAACAGATAAAATAAAAACTAAAATGTTGGTCTGACATACTTCCACTCGCATCACGGCAGCACCTTTCATCAAGAGTTAGGTCACCAACATCCTCCCCAGAGTTTCGTATCAAAAGGTAGGTACAGTAGCATAAAAGACCTTTTAATTGTGCCTACCCCCTTATATCATATCGTACGTTTGTCATCTTTTGGATGGAAAACAAACCATAGTTCCCTGAACGCGTTTTTTACTCTCCAAATAGACGTGAGCTTTTGGCACATTCTTTAATCCCACTGTTCTTGTTACTTGTGGAGTTATCCGATTTAACCTCAAAAGTCCAAACAAATAAGATAAGTCTTTCTTGCTTGTCTCCGTGTCATTTTCCCATTCATAAAACATGTCGTATGTAAAAGTGCTTAAACCTCTTATTCTTAATAAAATGAAATCAGAGATAGAGCCAAATAATCCGACAAGCCCAGCAGTGCCACCTTCGCCCAAAAACACAATTTTGCCACCATAATTCATGACATCGTGAATATTCGCCAAGCTATGGTTCGATATAGCTATGTCAATGTGACAATCAATATGATCACACCAGATAGTGTCGAGACTAGCATCGACGGGTATGGCACCTAGCGATGTAAGTAGGGCATGGTGCTTCGAAATTGCCGTCGTGTATACTTTAGCTGCTCCAAAACACAAGGCTAGTTGTATCAATGCTTGTCCCAAGTTTGAAATCCCGCCAGTAATCAGGACATTCCTTCCTTGTAAAAATGAAGAAGAATAGCGTTGATCAGACTGCAAACCATAAACTAATGCCTGAAATGCTGGTAAATACGTTTCAATTACAACTGCTGCGGCGGAGGTATCTGATATACCTGATGGCACCCTGACCACTTTTGAGGCATCCAAACAAATAAATGTTGCATTCCCACCTATTCCAACAAGAGATGCAACCATATCATTCTGATTAATACCGTAAAGGGTAGTTGCCTCATCACCACATTTTTGAACTATTCCAACAACATCTATTCCAGGAGTAATTTCATCGTCGCCTAAAAATGGTAACTGAACAAGAGAACGTCTGATTTTCGAATCCATCATAGAAACCGTTGAGGCCTGTTTATAATAAGTAAACATCAGAATTGGATTCGTAGGCTATATTTGGCAATGATTTTATATGACTTGACAAAAAAGTTTCTCACCTCTACCCGTACAAGTACTTTGGAAGAATTCGAGGCAGGTACTAAATTTTCATGAATTTCCAGAAGCTTCATTTCAATCTCAGGATTCCCACCAAATTTGTGGTATACTATTTTTTTGTTCTTGATCGGTCCATCTTCGTTTATTTCTAGATCATCTACAACCTTTGCTTCATCATCGGCCTGTTCATGTTCGTCCATTGTCCTCCCAATATGGACGCCTTTTCTTCCACGTAGCTTCAATATGCTGCTTTTAGCAAACTTTCGAAAGTTAGATTGTAAGAATTTGTTACTCGGACTATGGAGTTTAATGATTTTTTGAGCACTTTTTTGAAAATCCTTAGAGGAGAATCCATTGATTTCGTGTTGGTCCCCGGTATTATTCGTGTGGATTTGTTGGGAATACGCGTTCTTGTTTCTGTTCAACGAAAATGTAACAGAAGAATTCGATTGTTTGTCCATTTCATCATCAGAAGAATGAACACAATTTCGGTTTAGATGGTGAACAGGATGTTTTTCATGAAGCCTGCTATCATAAAAGATGTCGCTCCGATGAACAGGATGCTCTTCGTGGACTCTGTCATCCAAAATCCCACTCCTATCTAATCCAGTATATGGTGTGCTGCTACTTATTCCATCGTCGTCACTTTCTCGTGCTGGTTTGATATTCTTTCGATATTCATGGTGAGAGGATTGATCTTTATCTTCAAGATGACGAGGATCATGTGGCTTCGTCAAATGACGAGGATCATGTGGCTTCGTCAAATTACTTGATGGGCGCTTTGTTACCTTTTTCCTTGGTATTGCTGTAGCCGGCTCGGATAGGATTGATATGTCATCAGTATACTTCGTAACAACAACACAAGATGGCGCTTTCACCTTTGGTCCATCACTGGTCAAGAATCCAAGCTTTTTTGGAGCTTTTAACCCCTTCACAATGACAGCAGGCGATGACCGATTCACTTCCTTCTTAAGATACTGTTCGTGAAATGAAGACGCTGCAACATCCTCACACGTTTTCCTTTCTGTGCTGGAGCCAACTTGATTATTTTTCATTATCTTATCGATCGTCCCATCTGTCATTGCTCTTCTTTGTCGCTTTTTACAGTATTGTTCAAAGTGAGACAAACCACTATATTTTCCTCGTCTTCTCACAACAAAATCAGAGCTAGAATTGCTAGTACTGCTAAATGCGCTGCACTTGCTCCTAGTCACGGAAGTATCATCATCGGAACATGATCCATCTGATTCTGTTGCTGATGAATATGTGGAAGATGAACTTTCAAATACTAATTCATCCAATTCATAGGAAAGACCCGAGGATGTTTCATCATGATCTTCGTATGACATAAACGCTTCAGAGTATCTCGAATCGACCTCTGACGACACTCCTTCGTTAAGACGATCTTCACGACGTCCTCTAGAGTGAGCAAGAGTTTTCTTTGACCCAATCTCTTTTTGCATGTTTTGTTGGAAAATGAAATCTCTCATCCAAGTCAGTGTATGTTCATGTGAGATAATCACCTCCCTCTTATAACACAGATGAGACGCAAAGGTCCATCGCCGAAATATGTTCAACGTATATACACTTGTAAACTTTTCTTTTCTCAAGTTTTACAAGACACAATAATTTGGTGGCACTTACAGTTCTTGTACGACTTCAAACCAATCCCATGTATTCATCCGTTTTTAGTTTAGACAGATACTGATTATTTATACTGTATCGTTTCTGGCATTACTTTGTAACGTGTCACGTGTCATTTATGCCCACCTTCCATCACCATCACCATCACCATCACCATCACCATCACCATCACCATCATCATCTATTCAAGATCCACGATCTCCTGGCCCTTGGTGATTGTCATTGCCAAAAAAGCTACTTAAAATATACCTCCATGTCAATAAGACACTCAAACTATCAAAAATATAGTCTGCATCCGCTTTGGTAATTCCCACACTCTTGTGCAAGCAATCAACACATCCAACAGCAGAATCACTAAACCATGCAATGCCCAACATCATCAGGGACGAAAAAATCCACGTTTTCGCCGTCACAAGTATGGCATGGTTCGTGGTGCATTCTATTGTATTTTTAAATCGAAATGCTCCTGTAAAATATCCACTCAACAACCACGAGGAGCACATCAAAACTGATGCCATTCCAGCAGCTTCAATCGCTGGAGCATAGGTAATATGATGCTCCAAGGGTAACGCAGAGCTGAGAGGAATATTCCCAAACGGCGCACTGCTATAAGGATCAAACCATACAGGGAGAGAGCTACTACTCACACTGCCACTGATCAAGTTTGATGAATATTCCATGCTGGCTGCAGAGGATGACTCGATCGCTGCCGAAGCTGACAGGAAGTCTATGACATTGGGTGAATTCATCCATTTATCGTAAACTTTATTGACAAAGTGATCCAAAAAACTATATAGAAAAAGACAACTTATGTCTCCAATCATGGAAAGTTGATCCTCTGGTGGCGGCGGCAGTTTTGTGGCAAGAAATGACACTCGTTTCTTCGGTGTCGACTGCTCGTTGGATTTCGGTTGTCGAAGAGAGGACATTCCAAGTGCCGTTGATGTTCGAGAACCGACATCCAATCGTGAATGACATGAGTCTCCATCATCAAATACGTAGGGCCTTGTTCTCCTTCCAATATTGGTCGATAATGGCGATGGTAGACTCCTCTTCCAGCTTGTTCCACGCCGGGAAATTGAAATGGCCGATACTTGAAGAACGTGCGTGGTTGAAAAGTGTAATCCAATAATTCCAATGGCCAATACTTTGATCAATGACCAAATCGATAAGGGCCTGTCATGATTACTGTGGAAAACCAAACGTTGCTTTGAAACGAGGTTCTTCCTTCTCTTGTACAACGCTAAGCAGCAGTGCTTCCTTTGAGTAAGAATGTGCCTTGCACGATGTTCTTGTCCAAGTCCAGTTGTCATTATTATTTGACAATTATCACCAATTGCCATCCTTCTTCTGCGAGAAAGACCAATTGTTTTAATGTTTGCGTGTGTCTGAGCTCTCTACTCTGTAGGTAGAGATAGATGTTCTTCTTTCTAATTTCTAATCCAACGAACGGAGTGTTGCCGCTGAATGACAACCGTCTTGTTTTTTCTTTTTGAAAAAAAAATATGCCAATGGCAGATGCTTCTGGTGTTTATCTTTCTATCCTTTTTTTGTTTTTCTTTTATTCTCAAGAACATTCAATACGAACATCCGGGTGGTCCACGTCGACATGATGACGTCATGATGACTGTATTTCTCTCCCACAAAAGGCCATTTCCGAGTTTTCATCTCCCCCCTAAATTTGTGACATTGGACCCCCCTGCCTGGTGCTGTGAGGTGCTTCTGCTTTGTTCGCCCGCCAACGACGGCGAAGATGATGATGCAGCGCTGCACCATTGGCAAAAAGAGAAGGGGAAAATGTGCACTTTGTAGGCGCAAACAAAAAACAAACGGCAGGCGAACCGACATAATTTGTGTATCTATCTACATACCACATATTGGTTCCATCACAATGAGTTCTCCATCACCAACTTACATCTTAACAATATCAGTGCTTTTTATCGTATGCCTTGTCACTGCCGTATATGCAAGCTCCTTGCACAACAATAATAATACTTTTGTCCAACAAGACTTTTCTGCGCCGGAAGAATTCAACGCACATGGTACGCTTTGTCGTTCTGCTGTTGGATACTGTCGATTGCAAGCAAGCAAGTCATGATTGATTGATTGGTCGATTGATTATTCATTCATTTGTTTGTTTATTTGTTTGTTTATGCGGTCATTCCTAACTAACCTGTTTCAATACCATGCCATGAAATGAAAATTCCCCACGAAAACCTCCTTTTAGTGCCCTGGCCCGGCAGTGCTTGGCTCCGTCGCATGGCCAATGACCCAGCAAATTCTTTTTCTTTTCAAGGTCGCACTTACCATTCTGCCTATGAAGCAGTGCTCAACGGTGACCCAGCTTCAAACCCTGTGAAAAATTTCAATGCTTTTATTAATTCCTTTGTGGTTCCCCATAACATCTCCATTTTTATGGTGAAAATCTTTGGCACATTTTGGGGTCATCACGTCATATCGTACATTCGTAATTTCCTTGCAGGGTGCATTGTGTATTACGGGACGGGCGCCGTGTTTCATTATCATTGTTACGTTCATCCACGATCAAAAGACATTTTCAAAGATCGCAAAATGCCATCGAATGAAATTATTTTGGATCAAATCAAATTGGCTCAAGCTTCTCTCTTTATTTACGTCTTATTGCCTGTCATTAGTGAATATGTGATTGAAGAGGGGTACACCAAGTGTTATTATACCATGGAAGAAATTGGTGGATTTTTGCCGTATCTTGTATGTACATTGGTGTATTTTGTTCTTGTGGAGATTGGAATCTATTGGGTATGTAGTAACACAAAGATGTTTATTTCGTATCCAATCATTGGTTGCTTGTGTGTATTAGGAAAAAACAACACACAATTCAATTCAACTCAACGCAACTCACACGGACTGTCATGATTTCTCATCCATCACAGATGCATCGAACTCTCCACACCAATAAATTCTTATACAAATACATTCACATGACTCATCACAAGTACAGTAGGCCAGACACTCTCACACCGTGGGCTTCGATTGCATTCAACCCCATTGACGGTATGCTTCAAGCCTGCCCCTATGTCTTATGCCTCCCCATTGTTCCATGTCATTACCTCACACATACTGCCATGATTTTCTTCACGGCAATTTGGGCAACGTACATTCATGATTCTATGGATTGGAACATTGATCCCATCATGGGAAGCAAGTACCATACGGTACATCATACTCATTACATTTACAATTATGGACAAATTTTTACATTTTGCGATCGTATCTGGGGAACTCTCCGTGTTCCCGTTGGAAAGACTGGAGTATTGCAAGGTCCCAATCGGGTCAAACTTTTACCAGTGGAAAAGGGATTGTTTGGGAATGGTCGTGGAAAGCTGAACAAGTGAAGGATGTTTTTTGAAAGCACTGGTGGGTAGGGTAGGGCAGGGCACTGCGAGTACGGCGATCGGTGGATAGATGGGAATGAATAATCAATAGCATACTGTAGGCACTCTAGGCACTAAACAACAAGAAACCAAAATCTATTTTTTATTTTTCAATGTACAATTTATTCCATATCAAAGTACATCACTGTAATATACTACATGCCCACTGTATACTTTTCATCTCCACCAAACATTCACACTAATGGATGTATCCAAGGATGTCACATGATGCCACCATTTGGATGGAATGTAAAGTATATCACCAGGTTCAATTTGACACTCAATCGCCATGGGTGCATTTTGGAACAAGGGATATTTCTCTACAATATCTTGATTCAAAATATCGATTGGACTGGTATTATATTGTTGTCCATCATGACCAGCATAGTGCCAATCAACAACGGTTTTTGTTTCATTGCCGTCACTCTTTGATGATGATGATTTTGGAAATAGAACCACATTCTTCCTACCCACAAATTGCATCAAAAGATTATCCAGTGGATCATAGTGAAGTGGGGAAGTACATCCTCTTGGACCAAACCAGAACATGGTACTGTAAATACTCCCATGGCCCACTCGGAACGACGGATCTCGACACAATTCAGGCACATCAAAGTCCAAATGAAGCGGTGAAAACAAATCATTTTGAGCAAGATAAACCAGCTTCTTAGCATCCGGTTCATTGTCACAACTTCTGCTCCCCTCTTCTCCATACTGATCATGAAAAAGTGTCATGTACTGTATGTAATCTCCAAAACTTATTTCTGGTCTTTCCATGTCCGGATTGGTATAACTTCCTCCGAGTTCTACAGTACAGGACGCATCTTCCCCTACCTTCATTTTCAAGTAATCCAAACTTTTCCAACATCGTACAGCGTCGCAATAACTATTTGGCCATTTTAATAAAAGGGGATACTGCTTTTCGAAATGTGGTCTCAATGCGTCGGCTATTTCTTGTTGAGTCGATTTGGAACAAAGCTGTTTTACGTCAATCAACTTGCTTTCAAAACTGTAATTGCGCCGTGTTGCTATTGTCGATTTCACACGAACATGACGGCAAACAATGCCAAAGTTGAGCATTAACTGTATTATTATTTTCTTTAGGTCAACAGTGACGCTGTATAATTATTTCAAAGTGTGTCTTTGACTGACTGGTTGATGTTTGAAGTTTGTTGGTTTGTTCATTTGTCATTTGGACGGCATATGGCGACGACTTACGTGAAAGATGCGTTCTATTTTCTGTCTACACGGTCTCTACAGTACAAACTACGAGGGTACAGTACTGTGTGGCACTGTAAATTATATGGTGGCGCTACAGTACCATTCTATCCGTCCAGTACTTCATACTACCGGTACACATCATCACCCCGTATGTACTACTGTACTACTGCTGTACTACTGTACTCTTCTCCTTCTCCTCCACTTTTGCACGGGGGCACAATCAACAATCACAGACATATTCCGTAAAACATAATCAATCAACCAACTCTAACTAACCATGGGAGGTGGCGGATGGTATTACGTTCCAAAGGTACGATCATAGTTTCTAATAGGACCTTCACGATATGATTGCTTGCTGAGGTGTTGAATGGTTTGGAACATCATTGGAGGGTATAGTATGTAGTAACAGATAGATAGACAAGCAAGTCCTCGCCTGTCCTGTGGCGGTACTGCGGGTACCAACGGTACCGCGTACTACCGTACTTTGCCTTTATGAATTCGTTTCTTCCAAGGGATGATCTTAACTCACTATACTTTTTCATTTCCCACTCAACTGTATAAAAATACTTGTGTACAAATTTGTTACCATGTATGGTAAACAAACAAACAGGTATGGACTCCAGCTGGAGGATGGTGGATATCCCCCAAACACTGGCAACGAAACACTGGCATAGCGTTCGCTGTGGTCGGATTTGCGGTTGTGAATCTTTTTAACATTAGTGCCTCAAAGGAAAGAAGGCCAATCGCTCCCTATAAGCATATTCCTTCTCAACGTTGGTGCAAGCATGCAAAGGAAGATGATCCATCTCTTTGAGTACGTACAGAGTTATTGTACTGCACCATACGAGCGATACAGCACGAACCTACCCAGTTGACTACAAACTACTAAAACTTTTGTACAGTACGGTATATAAGAGTTGATACTGATACATTGTTCATGCGTGAAAAATTAAAATAAAAGTTGTAATCAGGAAACATACATCATACTGTCTAATTACTGTCGATCGACCAAGAAACGTTTCATCAAAACACATTTTTCCAACACATGGATGTCTGTCTGTCTATCTCTCATCTCTCAACCATCTCTTTTCCAAAAAAATACAACTCTTTTCCATAAAGCTTTCGAGCTCCCCTTTTTCTGATCCTTGCCACCTGAAAGAGATGCTTCTTCTTGCTGAGCAATCTCATCAGGTGCTGCCACTGCGACTACCAGATCATCGGCATCTTGTCCATATTGTGACATGGTGACATCTATCTGTGCCATGTTTTGAGCATTTTGTTCTTCAGCAGTTTTTCTTTCGCGAGAGTCCTTTGCCTCTTGGGCTTGTGCACGCAGTTCGTCAATTCCTCCATCCGCCCTTCCTACACTTTGAATGGAGTAGTACCATACCCCAATGCAAAAAGAAACAAGGCCGAACGCCGTCACGTAATTTCTCATTCGTTGTTCAGGTGTCATGGATGCTAAAGCCTCCGTGCCGGAAACACGAATGTCCGGAGCGTCTTTGACCATATCGGAAGCAATTTGATGAGGATCCTTCATTTGTTGTTGTGGCTGCTGCTGATTGAGATTAGAGGTGGTAGATTTAGGTGATTGCTGGGTGGAAGACATTCTTGCCATTGTCTTATTCTTTGTCCAGCATGATGGAAGAGTCCTCTTTTGAATCGGGGCTGCTTCCTTGACAACAAGCAAGGAAGTACGACCACTTGAAGTCGACGTAAGAAGACAACAAGGAGAAGCTCCTCTAATCAACGATGTAGCTTTTGAAGCGGAACGTATCATCATTCTCAAGAAAGGTTGAGACTAATATATATTCTATATTGTTGAGAGATTTATGTGCTGATGATCAGTCAGAGCAGCAGAGGGCAGAGGAGTGTGATGTGTGATGAGTCAAGACAAGCCTACCAACATAACATACACACAGCACAGTGCGATACGTACCCTACCATCATTGCATACCACTGTAGGAAATGAAGGTAAAATCATCATTATTTTTAGGATATGGGATGTAACCCTAGTATAATTACATCTACATAAGTTAAAGATACTAT
>JAAMXU010006873.1:0-13748 GCA_019693545.1 Chaetoceros muelleri | reverse complement strand
CTACTACTACTACTACTACTACTACTACTACTACTACTACTACTACTACTACTACTACTTGCCGTACCTTACTGTGAAGTACCTGCTGGTCGTGACGTCATCATTGGGGCTGACCCTTTTTGATTGGAGGATGGATACAAATAATATCCTCAAAATAAAAATAAAAAAAATATGAAATGAATGGACGAAAGTGATGATACCGTTGTTGCCCAGTCAGTCATCAAGGTCTTCATGGATCATCTCGGTTTTTGTTTGACAGGTATGTGTATGTAGTCAGTAGTCAGTCAAAGGCGCCATCATGGATTCACAAGAAACAAACAAAAAGATACAATGCATTAACCGTAGTCTCACAAAAGCTTCATCAAAAAAGGTCCAAGCCGACATTGATTCAAAGAATGGCGGAGGAATACACGTGATTGCCAAAGAAAACCTATGCAGGGGGGATCACATCCTATCCTGTAACGCTATCTCAATTGGTCTTGATCCTGACTATCGTCATTTGTGTGCTTATTGTGCGAGACGATGTACAGAGGACAACAATAACTTGAGCAACACGTATAGATGCTGCAAATGTCATATAATTTCCATTTGCTCATTTTGTCAGACTCAAGGGGTGAAACGATGGCATGAGGAAAGTGGAGAATGTCACGTATTGGCTTGTCTTGTTCGTGCAAATTTCCAAGTATTTGGAGGAGATCAAGATCTCACATTCTTTGAAAAAGCAAAGGAGGTGGATTCTTCTATTCTTTTAACGGTGCGCATTTTGTTTCGTCGGTGGAGTGAGCTGATACTAAATGACAATAATCAACAAGAGAAAAAAATGGCTTCTCCGTTTCCAAATGCTGAGTGGGAAGTTTTGGATGCATTGTACACATGTCGTAGTATTGGGGCAACAAGTGATGAAAAGCTATATTACGACCATGCAATCCATGCTCTATGTGATGTCATGATCAGTCTCCTACTAGAAAATGACAACAATGACAATGATTGTGCACCCAGTCAGAACAAATGGAAATCATGGATGGATAAAGAGGAATTTGATTCAATTATGGGAAAGGTTATCGGATGTGGACATGCAGTGACAGATGTCAGTGCATCTTTAGGTTGTCAATGTTTGGGAAGGGCATTATTTTTGGAACATAGCTTCTACAATCATGCATGTTCTCCGAATGCCTATTTTTCATGTCACTTTGATAACCAAGAAAGTAGTTGTGCTGCGTTAACTGCAAGAATTCATTGCATTCATGATATTTCAAAGGGAGAAAACGTGACGATTAGCTACATACCAACTTCTGGTTTGGATTGTACTGAACGACGTAAACGGTTAAAAGACGGTTATAATTTTGAATGCCAGTGTGATGCCTGTGAAAGGAAATGGGCGTGGGCAAAAGAGATTGAGGATCATGTCGCCCTCCCAGTAGGACATGAGGTGGATGTCCTTCGAACTATGCAATATGAATGCAATCAGCAATTACTGACATTGATTGACGAATGCAAATGTTCACTTAGGCATCTCAATGAAACGCAACGAAGTGATCTTCAAATATGCTTATCTACCATCCAGATGAATAAAAGAGGTATACATAATCAAAATATTCCAGGATCTCATGAAGTGTCTATTGAATCGCATCGACTTAATGCAGCAGCTTTGTCATTGAGTGGTGATGCTGAGTCTGCCGTGAAGGAGTATGAGGCTTTTCACAATGCCGTGCAAAAGATCTTGAGGATATTCGATCCTGTCGCCTACGCAACTACGTTGAATGAGTATGCTGCAGCTTTGGACAAAGTTGTTGATTGCAGTCGACGAGATGAGATACTTTCACTTGCACTCGATAACGTGTCATGTGCTCTGGGTCGTGACCATATTTTTAGAAACAGGATGACGAATACATTGAAAGGAAAATATGAAAAAGTGGAGAAAAAACGGAAACACTCAAACATTTGACTTGACATAAATTTTACTGTAGACAATTATTATGTGTTTGTTTAAATGAGTCCTTGGGTAAGGGATGTATACTGTGTCATCTGTTCGAGAATATTTCTTCCTCACACACTGGAGGCGATGGCGCCTTAATCGTTGCGTCAGGAGTATCTCCGTTTATGTTATTGTTCTTATCTGAAAGAGATATTAAATCAATATTAGACAGACGAGCTTCCAAGGCTGATGTCGCCTCCTCTCCTTCTAATGATGATAGCTGATGCGGAGCAACAGATTGGGAAATAATCGTTGATGACTTTTTTGATTGCTTTGCCATTTCACGTTGCAGAAAAAACTCTTCCTTAAGTTGTTGCAATCGCTTCTGTTGTTCTTCTTCTGCCATTTTCAATCTTTTCTCAAGGGCAGCTCTCTCCCGCTCATGCTTTTCAAGTGTCTTGAGATGCTGGGCCTCTTTTTCTTCAAGAGATCGCTGGAGGCTTTCCATCCGGGTATGAAACACTTTTTGAGCTCTTAGCAATTTCTTTTCGTGCTCTATTTTGAGTTGTTGGATTTCTTCTGAGTTACTCATTTCATCTTCGTCGCTGTCGTGATGATGCACATGTGATACTTCGTTAACTACAGGAGGAGAAACATGAGATAGGATTGGTCCTGACACTCCAGGTCCTGACACTCCAGCAACTGGATTCGCACTTGTTTGCGCTTCCGTAGAGGAACCATCATTAGCAAAGCCACTTTTAGTAAGTGGAGGAGGATCCTGCTTTGAAGCAAGTGGATGGTACATGTGCCCAGGGGCCTCAGTAGTGGAAAATGACGACCTTTTATTGTGACATGTATTAGATGACGGTACTACCAATGGCGTAATTGATGCGTTGGCATTGGCAACATGAGAAGGAGAAAGCGATGAATTTTGTTGTGGACGACAAATATCCTGCCCCATGTTTGGTTGACTTGTATTGGAAGTAGCACCAGGAAGAGGGGGTGTTTGAAGAGGAATGGTCGGAATACCACTCTTTGCAGAAGATATAAAGGACTCTTTTTGCACCGACGTCACTGCACCCTCCACGTTACTTTCAACTTTGTTTTCATTATTGAAAGAAGCACTCCGATTCAAATGATTCTGATTGCGTTGAGTAGTCGCTGGTGTAACTTGTTGTACTAACATTGTCTTGTGCATATCTTGCTGAATCCTTGCCTGACGAGCAATCGAACTAATATTCTCACTAATCTCAAGGACTGCTTCAGTAGGAAGATTCAGCTCGGCAACAATCTCTTTAGCAACCTGAATGGGATCATCTTGGACAAGGTGAAATCCTAATTGGACGTGCTTCTTATTCCCAACCGATAGATATAACCCAAGCTGTATGACATCATTGAAATTCTTTCTGTCATCGTCCAAAATAGTGGCCATTTGCAAATATTTCGGAGTAGCATTGGTACAAGGCATCTGATATGCTCGTCGTTCATTCGATTCCAACGAAGTGTTTGCTACGGCACTTTCATCATTTGACTTTGTTAATGGTTGCACCTGATAGCTTGAGGGTGGTACTTGAATAGGTGGAGGTGAAGGAAGAGGAGAAGGAACGATGGACATTTGTGATTTTGCGTCAGTTTGGACTGGTATGGGTAAATGGTTATGACCATTTGATACATCTACCTCATGCCCACGTCCCATCAAGACCTTTACCGGCTTCATATTTATCTCTCTATCTGGCATGCTATCAAAGTCAAAAGGCTCTTGATGCTTAGAACCTTGGTCAGGTTGCATCTGTTGTTGTGCAATATCATTCGCAGTTACTGTGGGGATATCTATGAAATCCGTATTCTGTCGCCGAGGGGAAAGGGGAGGTTTCGGGAGTTGAGGAACAAGCGGAAGTTGATCAGCATCAATATTCTGCACCGAGCCCATCGTGTTATCAGCGGGCGATGGCACTCGTCCTTGAGTACCCATCATTCGATCGGAACCAGAGTTTGACTGCTTCACCGGTTCAGCGTTAACCGTTGTATAAGTGCCGCCACTGTTTGTCACCGTTCCTTCTTGTATGCTCCATTCACGCAAAGGTCTATCAACCTCAATCTGATTACTATCATCCTCTCGTTTGGTCAAAAAAGGATGCCCGAGTAACTCGGATGCACTTGGTCGGATGACTCTCTCGTTTTCGTCTCTTCTGCCTAGACATTGACGAATGAAATCTCTTGCGCTGGCACTCCTTATACGGCTTATGCTTGCTGGCTCTACTCCGCTTATTACTTTTTTGTAAATTTGCGCAGGATTGCTACATTCGCTATAGGGGACTTCCTTCGTAAAGATTTCAAGCATACACATACCAAAAGCATAAATGTCAACCTTTTCATCGTAGGATTCGTCATAAAGTTCAGGTGCCATGAATTCCGGTGTTCCAAGGACGCTCAAAGCCTAATGAATACAAATAGAGATTGGAAGGGCAATGGGAACAGAGAGATATATGACTGAGTGATTTTTTGTATGTTTGCAGAAAAGAAAGAATAGAAATATCTCACACGTACCTTGCTCTTGTTGCTAATAACAGTGCTTAATCCCAAATCTCCAATTCTCAAGTCACCACTTGTTCCATTTATGAAAATATTGTCACATTTAAGGTCACGATGAATAATCGGTGGTTCTTGACTGTGCAAATATTCCAATCCTTTCAGAATTTGCACGGCCCATCTCTTGGCAATCTTGTAGCGTATGATTTGGACCTTATTGATAAACTGCTTCAAAGTGCCTGAAGATAAAATCTCTGTTACGAAAATGACTTGCTCTAACTCACGATTTACCCAACTCCCGTGAAATGAAATAATATTTGAATGGTTCAACTTTTCTAGTAGTTTCACTTCATTGACGATGTATCGTCTTTCTAAACTTGGTACACCTGACAAGTTAACTACATTCCATGCTACTTCAATCCCTTCGCTCGTATCATAGGCTCTAAATACCTCTTTGTATGCACCCGAACCGAGTTTCTCAGAAAATCGAAGATATCTACCTCCTGGTGACTTTTCAACAATTTCATCCTTAGCTCTTGGACTATTCAATATACTATCAATACCAATATCCACATTATGAATTTCGTAGGAAATGAGTCCAACGTCTGTTCCAGGTTGCTGCTGCTGCTGTTGTTGTTCCTGCTGCCGTTGTTGTTCCTGCTGCCGTTGTTGTTGTTGTTGTTGCTGCTGCTGCCGTTGTTGTTGTTGTTGCTGTTGCTGCTGTTGCGGTTGTAAACTATTACTCATTTGTGTCTGTGAGTAATACGTAGAATCCATGAGTGATGTCGTTGGCGTCTGCGCACTTGCAGCTGCCATGGATGTTGCATTGTGCTCAAGAGTTTGCGTAGGCAAGGATTCCAACGACATCTCTCTGGAATGACGAGACGACCCTCCCAAACTAATATCACTTCTCTCGTTACCTCCTTGTCCGACACTAACAGACGACAATAACTCTTTCGTCTTTGAAGCATCCTGCATCATCATACCATTTGCAGCATCCTGATTCGCTGCTCTCCAATTTGCACCTACACCAGTATTAGCCACGGCACTTTGGATAGTAGTCGTCTTCAGATCTTTATTACCGTCCACACTAAGATTCATCGTGCCAATTCCAGGCATCAAGGGCTTTGATTTCGGAATAGGCGGTCGTTGCCGTGGGTATTGTAGAAATTGCTGTTGGCGAGATTGTTCCTCTACTTCTACTCCATCGGCTGCTTGTTTTACTTCTTCACGACCACTATCAACGGTAGCACTGTCACGAAGAAGAGAAGTAGACGAAGGATCCGAAGGAGATGCTTCTAAAGTCACTTTCTCTTCAGCTACTTTCCTCATACTATCTCTCTTGGAATGTTGGTCAACAGGATGCATGATAAACAAACTTCCACTTCAACGGCTGATGCTGAAATTTGGTGGTAATTCGAAATGAATCTCTTTCACCAACTTTAATGAACAATTCTTGTTCTTTTCAATACCAATGTGCACTTGTATCAAATCAATCGCGACGAATAAAACGATCGTAGTCGCAAGAAGAGTCGAAAAAAGATAAGCGGCTCCAAAAATGATGATCTGCAAGTAATTAGACAAGGTGAACGTCGCTGCGTTTTGTCGGAAGCATTCAGAATGGTATAGAGCGGACAGTTAATTGATTGATTGATCGACAAGGCAAGCGATCAGAGATTTAATTCAAAATATCGCGTGAATGACTACTCGATAAATCAAATGACGCGGCGGAATCAAAAATAATTGCGACAACCTCGAATCAGACTCGTTGGTGTATTACGCCCAGCTTTTGTCGTCTTTTATGCCGCGCAATCTATCGAAAATTGAAGTGGCGCAGACAAGATTCCAAGTACAACAAAAAATGGAAGACAAGATAGCCGCAATCGACACGCGCAATGTAGAGAAGAAATCCTACAGTAGCTAGAATGATGTGGAATGAAAATAAGTCAGTGAAGTCAATGACTTACAAGGCACCGTAGTAGTTGAGCGGTCGCTGCTACTCTTTGGCAAGCAAAAGTGAATTAAATAAGAGATGACACGGGAAATCTCTCAACACCTTGTTCTGATGAAACTTTGCGTTGTATCTAATGTATGAATGAAAACGGATTCGCTGCGGCAATCGTTTTTTACTTGCGAATCTTGAGCGAGGAGGATATGAAACGTTATACCAATCAATCGATGGCTGGCTCCTTCGCTCGTTGGCCTGCAATTTTGTTTGTGTTCTTCGACAGTTGAGCGTGACTTATACGCTGTAGAACTATGTTGGTAGTTTTCGACTGTGGTTTGTCCAAAATAGCTAATACATTAACGGCATATAACGGTTACAAAGCGGCTATGGAGTATGGAGACTGAAGAATCTGTCAGAATCTAAAAGGTGGATGATGAAAGAACCTAGTATCTAACCATATGAACAACACAACACAATTAATTAAAATTATTATATAGTACTGTCACTTCCAGGTCCCTTCCATCATCAATATTTATTCATTGCTACTTTTTTTGAAAAGGTTAAAATAGAGTGGTGGCGGCGCGGTGGTACGTACTGTACCTGGTAGGTGGTGGCGGGTACCTGCTACTAACTGTTTTTACCAGAGATATGTACGGTATTTGATGTTACTGTAGCTACTGTAGAGAGAGAGGCGAGACAATACCGTTCGCAAGGTTGTGAACACCACACGAAATTTTGAAAAATATAGCTGGTCGTAGAGTTGCTGCATACAATAGACTATCCACATACGGTACGTACACCCCATAAAAAAGGAGTTCCAACGATGAAAAGTAACCATTTCTCGTAAACTCGTACGATGTAATACGTGTAACATACTTCTTTACATCTCTCTTCAGGTGAAAGTACAAACTACACAATAATTAGTAAAGATTAGTAAGTAGACTCTTTCTTAGATTCAACATTTAATTCTACGAATATATAGACGGCTTGCTTTGCTGCAAGACCTAAAGTCAAACAAACTATCAGCTTTCACCTTCATCGCTGTGGCATATATTTTCAAATCATATAGAGATTTTACAGCTACAGTATGGAAATAATGCAACACCTTTCACCCACAAATTCTTCTTCAGATTCAAACCTTGAGTTAGTACTCCAGAAAGACTTTCTTGCCGCCGATGACCAAGGTCCCACACTCTTTGCTTATTACACAGGGCTTAATACATCCTTAATTGCCAGTATCGTGATATCGTCAGATAATATACTTGAACAGTGTTCTAGAAGCAAACCTGTATCTATAGCTGTACAGCATATCAACACATTCTTATCACAAGCCGGAGTTCCAAAAAAGTCTCTTCTTACCACTGATGAATTCGTCCTTGCAGGTCTGACTTTTATCATAACACTACTCATGTATTATATTCTCATGGGCAAGGGGCATTCCAAAAAGAGAAGAAGGCTCGCAGCTGATTTAAAAATAGCACAAGAAAAGGTTAATTTTTTAGAAGAAAAACTTATGCTAATTGAGGATGATCAAGATGGGCGTGGTAGTGAAGGAGGTGATATTCGGATTTTTATGGATGGGGCATTTGATATGATGCACTATGGTCACATGAATGCATTTCGTCTGGCTAGGTCTCTTGGGACACATTTGGTTGTGGGGGTAAACTCGGATAAGTCTATTACAGAATGCAAAGGTCCACCACTTATGAATGATGAGGAACGATTGACCATGGTGAGGGGTTGTAAGTTTGTTGATGAGGTCGTTCCTGACTGTCCCTATGTCATGAGTGAAGAATATTTGGATTGGGTTATTAAAACTTACAAAATCGATTATGTCATACATGGGGATGACCCATGTATTGTGGACGGAAAAGATGTTTACGAATCGGCAAAAAAGGCGGGAAAGTTTCAAAGCATTCCTAGAACGGAAGGTAAGATGCGATTCATGGAAAATAATTTATCTTCTTGTGTTCTTGTTGTTCATGCGGATGATTAAGATTTCGATGGGGGGCGCAGCTACCTAGTCCGCTAGTGTCAACGTGATTATGAGTGGTTGGTTGGTAGATTATGTTCCGGGGAAGCGGAGAGCGCAGAATAGGTTACGAAGTCTTTAACGTACTTGGTGGATGACTTGTGTGTTTGATTCACGATAACAATTGACTAACATGTTTCATTTATATTCATCAATGTATAGGAGTCTCCACAACGGATATTGTTGGAAGAATGTTGCTCATGAACAAAGATCATCATTACGATTCTTCCACGGGTAAACCAACAGGAAAGGACCAGGATAGTAATTCGTTGTTATGTAGACAGTCCAAATTTCTGACAACTAGTCGGTTGTTGAGACTATTCAGTTCTGGAATGAAATGTCCAAAAAAGGGCGACAAAGTTATTTATATTGATGGAGCCTGGGATATGTTTCACTGTGGACACGTTGCCTTCCTCGAGCAGGCCAAAAAGGTAAGACATTTTTTCATTTGAAGAAGCGAAATAGTATGGACTTGTATGATAGGCATGGGATGTATACGTCTATATTTCGCAATCATGGTGCACTTATAAAGTCCTTTTACATCTGCCTTGTGTTTAAATTCTTCCAGAGAGGAGATTATTTGATTGTGGGAATACACAGTGATTCTGTTGTCAACCGTGAACGTGGCTGCAATTTACCTCTGATGAATCTCCACGAACGAGTCCTTTCTGTACTTGGGTGCCGTTATGTGGACGATGTCCTCATTGACGCCCCAGAAGTGATAACACCGCAAATGATTCAATCCCTGGGAATTCACGAGGTGATTTCTGGAACTAGAGGTGACGGATTTTTTGAGTCTGTTGGTAAAGAAGATCGTTATCGGTTTGTGAGGAAGGCTGGAATATTCACTGCATTACCCTCCACTTCGAACTTCACTCTGTCAAACATTATAGATCGCATTCAGGCGAATCAGGTCGCATTCCAAGCGAAGATTGCTAAGAAGAAGAAAGCAGAAGCTGAATATTATGAAGAGAAGTATAATGGCAAGAAAGCAGTAGAAGAAGTGATATGACAATTGATTGCACGTTTGATACTTTCGTATATTAAACTTAACAGTCTATTAAACGTTAACTTTTTCACTTATTTCGATACCGTGGTTTAGCGGTTCAACTTCATCGTAATTTACCGTTATCTTTTTTCGCCTTGTCATTTTCTGAGAAAAAGATGCAATTTTCTTTTTGACAAATACATTTTCATTCACACCAAGAGATAATCTTGGAGAAACGTTCAACGGTGGCAATTCGCACTTTTCATGGAGCAGGGAGAAGGCTTCAAGGTATAACTCGTTTGGCAGAATACCTTTGATGAATAAGCAAGTGACATAAGAGAACCCAAAGAAGCCGTCAAAGCAAAATAAGCCAATAAAGCATAAACAAAGCATCATAAAACCTAAAACTGGTCTTGCCATTTTTCCCGGCTCCGGAGACACGAATTTTTCAGCACCCTCCTTTCCCGGAAGAAGCCAGTCTAACGCATTGGCAAATATTTGTGCTCCTGCACCATAAACGTCTGGTGGATAGTGAACACCATCAAAACTCTCGTGAACTCGTTCTGCGGAAAACGACGGCCCATTCAATACGAAGGAAGCCACTTGTGTGACGCCCAATTGCTCGTATATACTGCGCATATCATTCATGTCTTCTTCTGTCATGTGATCTCGTTTTTCGGGGGTGTTGAGAGCAGGCGTATTAATAGTAGTTGGTGTGATCCAGACAATTTGCATGCCTGATTTCTTCATCATTTTCATATTCTCAACCAATTCAGAAATAGTTTGGCCGAATGCTGATATTTCTTCCTCATTACCAAATCGATGCAATCGATCCCATGCTCCACCGCCAATGAGAATCAGATCATAGGAATGTTTACCCCACTTCCTAGCGTCTTCATTCATCCCTTTCATGATTTCAACTTGGTCTGTTGCAAAAGGAGCCCATATGAAATCAATCAATGTATGGTCTACCGTGTGAGTAATGTTACTATGTTTCGGACCATTTGCATCGTAAAGGCCGGCATCTTTTATTCCCAGTAATCTCGAAAAGGCATGGTATAGATTTCTGGTCATCGAGTCACCAACAAATCCAATTCGTCGGTGACTAAGACTTTTTGTGAGCTGTCTCGCATTCCTTTGAGTGAATCGACACCGAGCAGACGATTTTGATACCTCCCATCCCCACATATAGGTAGCACCTGCAGAACCACATGTTGCAAAGTTCTGTACTGCCTCATTTCGGTATGCTTCACCTCGAACAACTTCGTTGCAGCCATCTACAGAAATCCAATGACCATTATTAACAAGTGTCTCACATCTTTGAAGTAAAGGACCAATTCTTGCACCTCCCACAATAGCCAGCCTTTGCCAAACAACACCAACAATCAAAAGGACCATTCCACCAGCTATCGGAGGAAGGAACTTGGAAACATTTGAAACCTTGTCTTTAGAACAGTATCTAGGTTGCCGATAAGTTTCATCATCACAGGACTGTGAGGAAGAATATGATTCCCAAGTTTTGTCCATTACTACTACATATAAAAAACCACCACACATGATGGATACCATCGCAATAGCCTTCAGTCCAACAAAACCTACCATATAAAAGTAATGTGCCACACTGTAAAAGAACATAACCGTGAAACCCATAGCCACCAACGATTGCACACAACTCTTGGAATCGTTTGGTAGCAACATCCCCCTCAAAAATATTGTTATTTTGTAAAGTTTCCGTGACAATGTAAAATAAATAATAGTGACAACTAACATGTTGATTTTTGGCCATCCTGGAATCAGCACCAACAAAGTCTTTGCATTTGAAGCAAGCCATATATGATGTTGCATCAAATATGTTTCAAGTGTAGTTTTTCCAATTTCATGCAATATCTTAAGACTATGAGACCTCAGACCCGGCGTCAAATTTCGGAAGTAAATATAGGTAATGAGCGGCACAAATCCAAAGTAAGGATTAGTGACATTGTAATCAAATTTGTCAAGTAAAAACGGCCCCCTAACCCAGACAACAAATGCAACCATAATGGAAGCCCCCATGCATGATTTTCCAAGCCAACACTTTAACCACGACATTGCTTCTAATTTACGATAGAAAAGTGATACGATGGGATAATTTGCCGCAAAAATCATACCCAAAAACGTCGACCAATGATCTAAAGATGTACGGAAGTACCATTCCCACTGTGTGCCATTGGTGGCTCCTAAAGTTGGTTTTGAACCTAGAAATGGATAATGAATCACTTTGAACAGCCCTAAATCGACATCCCAAATCAAGTATATAAGGAGTGCCACAATAGCCAACTTTATTCGCAATCCAAATTTGGAATAATTCAATCTTTTGCCCACTCTCATCGTCACATAGACCATCAAGAAGTAATATGTGTGAAGCGGACAAATATAATATAGAATATAGGTAGTGCCCTGACTCAAACACAAGAAAATTACCAAAAAGTTCAATCTCCAAAGCATTTGAACAACCCGAACAAATGAAAAATCATTCTTGAGATAGAAAAAGGAAAAGTTTCCGAAACCCGTCATCCAAACGTAGCCTGTCATTGTTTGAACACAGATATAGTAGGGCACTCTGTTAGCTATAGATTACAAGATGCTGCAATACATGCAATCCATATTTAATATCAACAGACCGTAATACCATTTCCTTACAGTACTTACATGTGATCATGATTCGAATCGAATTGTACACTTCCTCAGCATGATAATAGTGATAAATAAGAAAGACAAATTGCATCCTGAAATGATAAATGAAAATGGAAGAGTATGAGAAAAAGATGGATGAATGAAAAGGATTCAAGCATCAATCAAATATCGTGTCAACTGTGGCATGTAGTACCGTAGTACAATGGACACTAGCACTCACCATCCTTTCCACTCCTCTGTCTGATCTCGATTGAGCACATCGTTGTATGGCTTGGCTTCTTTCACTCTAGTTGCATATGCTGCTGATATTTGACTCCTTTTATACAGTGACGATGATGATGATCCTTCCTCCACTAACTTTGGGTGACAATCTTGCACAATGGACAAAGAATCACATGTACTACTAGTAGATTTTTTCGAAATGTCTTGTTCTGCTACATCCCTTGCTGTGTTCCTCGACAACGATATCGATTCTCTGGCACTAGCAGCAATCACAGTCCCAGTGTGAGTCCCATCCAAACGTTGTGATGTATCACGACCGTTCTTATGAAGGGTATAAAAACCAAATAGAAATAGAAGAGCAACCAAGAAGAAAAAGTGATCCCGATCGTACACCTTTTCATCGTGAGGATACAAGGGATGATTCTCACACAGATAAGCAAAGAAAAGAATCATACCAAACGTTGTGGAATGGAACAAAAGCGTGTATATTGATACGAAGGAGGTCTTATCAAGGGGCTGGCTACGTGGTTTTATAGCGGCGAAAATGACACGAGAGTCTCCCGTCGTAAGCCATGCTTTTGTCGTTAGAGCTGCGGTTGTGAATGTGATACTTCCAAACAACATTGACATTGCCAACGAAGATATCGGTACCTCGGCCAATAACGAAGGCGACTCATCTGCTGTTCTCATCATGGTTTCACTGTTGTTTTTTGTGTGTATTCAATTGACTCGTATATTGTCTGTTAGTTACAGGCAGATGACATGAACGTGACCTCTTTTCGAAGTTGATTGATTGCAAAATGATTTACGCTGCTCTATTCGTTAGAGTATTAGTATTTGTTCATCGTTGTTCGTGTGTTTCTTTATTCCTTTCTCTCTACTGAATGTTGATATTGAATGAATGATGAATGTGTATGAATCAATCAAGAGAAGTTAACATGACATTTGTCATTCTTCCCTTCGTCATTCCTCTAACGTAATAATCAGTACAAGTGTATTCGTTTTTGTGTTGGGTGTTGGTAGTTTGTTGTGAACAACGTACAAATTGTGTACGGACTGTACTCGTACACGGGTTAACCAATGGCGGTATCGCAAGGAAAGCCAAAATGCACACGGTACACCGTACAGTGTTATCGTTCAGTGGGGGCTTTGCCAAAAAAGGGGGGCTCATCCCCCGTAAGTTAACTACATCATATGTTTCCGTTGATACAAATGCAATTGAACTAATTTACACTGTTTGCACTCAATTCTATATCCGTCTAGCTGTAGTTTGATATATTGCATGCTTGTCACATGGCAGGACCTCACATGGCACTCTAAGACATTTTATTACCGACTTTAGCTCGGTCTATACAGGGGTTAATTCATGGCGCGAATGTGTGTGTGTGTGTGTGTGTGTTGTTGCCTCAGTCCATTTTGGACGCACCCCCCAGGAGGGGCT
>JAAMXU010006870.1:0-15426 GCA_019693545.1 Chaetoceros muelleri | reverse complement strand
TAGTAGTAGTAGTAGTAGTAGTAGTAGTAGTAGTAGTAGTAGTAGTAGTAGTAGTAGTACCTACGCTACGAGTGTACAGTAGGCACTCCTTCGGCGTGACGTTTGGAGGAAGAGAAGAAAAAACATGCGAGAGAATTGATATGAAATTGTGAAGAAGCACAATTGATAATTGATCTATCTCCGAAAAGCACTGTAACTTCTCTACCTACAGTAACTCTTCTCCCCATCTCTATCCATATTATTTGTTTGTATCCCTTCTTTGCTCTTCTACACCCAAAACCAATATGGATTCAGTATCGTGCACTCCTCCTTACTATCTAACTTCCTATCGGACACCTTCCACAGTTATATCAGACGCTGTATATCAAGTCATTAGAGGGTGTGCTTATGGAGCCGTTTGGGGCATGGTGAGTGAGATTTTGCAAATGATTCATTCATTCATCGTTCATCTTAATGAAAAGAGATGAAGAGGTCGGTGGTCGGTTGGAAAACGAATATGGCTCGCTCTATTGCCCATTTGGCATAAATTATTTCTAACGTAAATATTTTGCACTTGGTTTTCGACATCGTTTGGACTACCAGGTCACACCTTTCCACGCGCCTGGATCAGCAGGTGCAATCGAAGGTAAGTTTTATACCTACAGAATCTTAGTTACTTGCTGCATCTTTTTCTTTTAAATTTGCAAAAAAGAAAGAGTCTTTAATCATCCATGAAGCTAATACCTCTCGCTTTTTATTGCATGTCTTGTGGTTATGACATCAGAGGCCAAGACTGGAATTTTCAAAGCAGCTAGGCCATTTTCTTCGTTTCGTTCTATAGGTCACAATGCTGCAATCTTTGGGACGGTCATGGGAGTTCAGAGATTATCATCGAAATCATTAGAGCTGATTAGGCAAAGGGAGGATTTTATAAATGAAATATTTGGGTTTGGAATAACATACAAGTACTATGGGACATTTCTATCCTTTAGTGAACAAAGATTGATGTTGCACAATCGTATATTTGGGGGTATGATTCTTGCAGCTATTGTATATGGTCAGGTAGTGTAATTTACTTCTGAGAGAGAGGAAAAAGGAAAAGAGATATAGAGAAAGAGAAATAGTTATATTGAAGTGTACAATAATAGAGTGATGGAGAGCTTCAACTTTTACTTTTTCAAATTTCGAAGAGCTGCGTTTACCGTGATGAATGTACTTGCAGTGAGTGGCTGCGTTAATCGTTTGATTGCGTCAGAATCAATAGTATTTATCTAACTTAGTTACAATGTACACTCTGTGATTGAAGGAATGAATGATGAATGAAACAACGATACCATTAGCAACGTCAAAAGTGAGAGCGGTATGACAAATCTAATACCCAAGATTGATACTTCTCACCTAATTGTTTGGTCAAGACAACTCAAGCAACAAAGTCCGGCCTTGTCTGGACTCCAGTCGAAGCTGGTGATTGGTTGTGTCGAAATAACACGGGAGTTTAGCAATTCAATGTCTCCCATTCGTCCAACTGGAAGACCATCTTTTGCGTGCTTGGCTACTCGATTGAGTGGATAACTGTACTTGTAAATGTTGAAACCACCATTCCCACCTCCCGTCATGAAAATGTCGCGATTCTGTGGCAAGTGCCGAGCCAACCATATTGTACTTCTGTGAGCCTTCTCTTTTAGGAAAGAAAAGCCATCTTTTACATGAAATGTTCTTAGGTCGTAACAACGAAAGGTACTTTCAAGAGTTGTAACTACTAACTTGTTCATTGGAATATCTTTCCTATCAAATTCCACCGAAGTGACTCCATTACTACAATTCGTTTCCCAGCGGACTGTGTTTGTTCTAAGGTCAAACATCTTCAAGTCTCCATTGTCGTATCCAACAGCAACACATCGATCCTCGTCACTGTGAGAATCACCAAATGATACTGTCCAACAATCCCTATGCGCACAACCCTCATCCGGCTCAAAGGAAACAACTGGGTAGTCGACTCGCACATCCCATACACGTGCGATGCCATCTTTGCCACCCGTCACAATTTCTGGGGCACCATGTCCAACTGACATCCCCCCAATACCATCAATGCAATTGACCAACCCATCATGTGCTTGAACAGAGAATAGACTCTTGGGAGAGCATTCGGTGTTGTCAAGTGAGCTGGTAGATAAGTCAAAGATACTGAGACAACCATTGTAATCTCCAACAGCAATGTTGCGATCATGAATTCTACTGGCTCCGAAAGTACAACATTTGACCCCGCACGGCAAGAGATTCTCACAGTGGAGTGTAGTCTTCAATTCATCTCTTGTTAATTCATTGACAACAAGAACTCCTTTTCCTCCCGTGGATATCCCACAAGATACAAACTTTGCCGACAACGGTATCCACTTTGTATCATGAGGGGTGAATGCCACAGACTTGCACAATGAAATCGAGTAAGTGAAACTATTCAATAGAACATGGTGCCATCTCTATAGGTCTATCGACGTACCTTTGAGACATGCTCAATCATCTGCGGGGCATGTTGTGTATCCATCGCCATCTTGTCTGATTTTTCCAGGAAAAGAATCAAATTTGATACTTTTTAATTCAAACGATTCTGTTTTCTTTCGGGCGTGCCTACACAAGAGAAGGAATTTCAAATTAATTTCAAATCATATGAGATTAATCTGCGTAACTTGGCAATGGCCATATTGCTTCCGACATGTGTGACAATAGAAGATATTTCAAATCATCGATTCCTCCCAAATTGCAGGGTGATCAAATTGGGTCATTGGTTTTTAAATTTCTGAAGTTTTATATACATGACGAAAATAATAGGACGACAGCTACTAGGTTTCGGTTGTTGCTATGGGGGCAAGATGATGGTATAGATATCTATCACAGTCAACTCCAAAAACAAGGTGAGGTAACAGTGGAATATCCATTAGTGGGGTCGACCGAGATAGTCAGACGATATTTTTATGATTTGGGTGTTTTGGTTTTGCCAATTATGAATGGAAAAGAACATCTGCTCGGGCTAGGAAACATATATCTGTCAGAGGCTTTTGGGGAGCTCATACGAAATGCTGAAAAAGGAAAACGCGACGCCACTTGGACGAGTTTTGTACCGATATCGGTTCCACTTATACCTTTAACGAAGACCAAGGCAACCGAGGAAAAACCTCTATCATTCCAGTCTGTTCGGTTTGGGGAAATAGTTCTTACATTAGAATTGACAATGACTTCTTCACAGAATTCAAGCATTAAAACTTGCAAAACCGCAAGGAAGAGGGAAGATGTCGAAGAAAGTCATACAAATGGCTGTGGAGACACAGAATCAACACTGGACAATCCTGGTAAGCTACCTTCCCTAGCTAGTATTACAGATCGCTGCAATGGACACACGAACGATCTTCGGGAGAAGTTTACCGATGTGGATGACAATGGATTCTCATTATCCACAGAAAACGACAGTATTCTCCTTGCCGCTATTCTAGAAGAGGAGTCTGATGTCAAAGAGAATTTGGTATCAGGCGAAACTGGTCTAATTCCACTCAATACGATGTTAGATACGAAGATAATCCCTGTTGACAAACAATGCGAACATAAAATAGCTCAGAGTATCAACCTTTCAAAACAATCAATCCAAAAAATGAACTCAGGAAAACAGCAGTCTGCAAATCGTGTTGTTTCTTTATGCGTGAGATCCGTAAAACTAACAAAACCCTGCTTATCACCACTACTTCAAAATTTCAAAGGTCAGCACGCTACTGTCAAAGGTTGGATAGAGATTGAAATCCCTCCCTTTGATGGTCATCAGTTCAATTCACCTCAGATCTTTAGTGTTCCGTTTGTCTGTAAAACGCTAGGGAGGAAAAAGGAAGGCAGAAGTATGAATGCCAGGGGTAGCAATAAGCTCATGAAGCCTTTAGAGAAACAACTTTTAGCTCATTTTGAATCCCGTCATGAACTTTCTTCCCCCCCAAAATGGAATGTGAAAATTAGGAACGATAACAGCGAGAATGAATTGCAGGCTTTACTCGTTCAAATAAGCGTTTTCATTACAATAGAAGTGATGGAGAAGTGCACGACGCAAGTACCGTCAAATAAGAGGAACTGCTTAAAAAAAGATTGTACCTTTTCGAAAGGTTCAGAAACCCAATCACACATATTAAAGCTCGGCGTAGCCCAACTAAACATAGGAGCTATGCTTCGTGATAAAGAGTCATACACTGATTTCAGTCTCCCATTTGGACCTATTTCTACAAACATGAGTTTCATTAATTTAGATGTTTACTTGACAAGAACAACAGAAGATATGGGTAATGAGGGCTTTCATTCAGCTGGTAGTAATACTTTGAAATTAGACGAAAAATGGTCGCTTCAGGGCAATTACGTTTGTGAAGATTCGAAGTTTTCGCAGCCGGCTAATCCAACATCAGCGCTGAAAGTTGAGGCTGGAATGGAAAACGAGCCAGGAAAGGAATCCAAAAGTCAATCACAATGCCCTAAACTGCCTCCTTATTGGATTTATATTCGTCTCTCTAATCTTCGTGATTTGATCAAGATTACTCGAAAATCAGTAATCATCAAGGTACATCAGTTTGCGTCTTGCAAGACAAACTGCGAAACACGAATTGGAAATACAATTTTTGGCGAGACCGTGACAATCAAAAATTGTCCAGCCCTCTACTTTGTCAGGAGTTTAATGCTGAAACCTTGCAGGATGGTTTCTAATAGAATCTCCGACTTCGTAAAGATTGACATTCGTCAACACATCAACGCTGAAACAAGTTCATCTGTTCTACTTTCTGAAATTTCTATTCCTCTCAATTTGAATGTTGGTTTGACTACGCCTGGTGATATTATCTTCTTCTTCTCTGATAAAGTACGATGCAAAAGTCAGATAAAGAGCAAAGTTGGAATCCACATGGATGTCACCGTGGCTATAGGATCACTGGCGCAAATTGATAACTTTGAAATTAAGATCGAAAGTTGCACTAAGCTTCAAAGGTGGTGGAAGAGGCGCAAATATGGGGACGGCATCTTTGTTCGGGGAAGCATAACGACTGAAAAGGAGATCATAATAGACCAGCTCCAATATGTTAAATGCGCAAACGTAATTAAGCAAGCATGGAAGCGACAAAGACAGCGCAAGACATCGAATGATGAGGCTCATTGTCATCTGATGGATCCAGGTAATAACAAGAGATTGAATCTTACGATGAAGGTCAACATACGAGAAGAGAAATGTTTACAAGATAGAGAGATAATAACGTCTGACAGATCCGATTACAACGAGTCACGACGTCATTTAGGTCCAGAATATAAGGCGCATGGTGTAATTAAGTATCCAACATACGATGTGGAAATTGAGTTGGGTACTTGTATTGGCATTAGAGAAATGTTGGCTTTATGGGATGAAGGTTGTAACGTCAACACAAATTCTGGTTTTTTCGTGACATTCTCTATACTTGCCAGGTCAAAAACAAATCTGAGAGCCCAACCGGAAGTGATGTATTTTTCGACAGCCATCAAGATGATAAAAACCGTAAAACGGCACCAGATTATGTTAAAAGAATCTTACATAGTGTTGTTAGACAATAGCGAAGTAATCAGGAAATACATCCAATCTGAAATGATGGAAGTAAAATTGTGGTTTGTCCCAGCTGTCACAGAATTGATGAACAAATACTATCATCCATGGGGTAGCTGCAGTGCTGAAGTCCCTCAAATGGCACGATTGGTTGGAACAACAAAATGTCCTCTATATATGCTGACTGGATCCACCGCCGTATCTTATTTTTGTCCATGGCGATTAGAGAAAGGAAGTGAAATTGATACGGTTGGCAAGATACAAATCACGTTCAGATTGAATGGCAGCACAACTGATGATATATCTATTATAAATCTAGAGTCTTCACATCCTACTAGCTTTCCAACCATTTTTGATTTAGACTTACCTGAACAAATACAGTGCATTTTATCTAAACAGAGACCAAATAGAGGTAGAAACTTAATAAAGGATTCATCAATACAATATGAAGACACTGGTGGGACGAAGTCATTATGTAAGAAAACCGACTTGTTGTATCATGGAAAAGAGAATCACAGTGATATTGCGCCTTCTCAAATAGATTCACAGAAAACTGTGATGGAACGCAATAGGAAATCGGGAATTCCAAACGTCTACAAAGCAAACCGAAGACTTGAAAAATGTCATCACAATACACCCAATGCAAAAATATGCAGGGATAATGACAGTTTTTTCTCTTGTGAAAGGATTGAGACAAAATCGACTTCTAACTCTCAACACCACGAATTTTTAAAGTCCGCGGATGTCATAGACCACAACGTCGGTCTGAAGGCGGAGGATATTCTGCCTATTCCCGAAGAGAAGGGTTCACTGTTCCAATCAACTGTGGACCATCTTACGGCACCCAGTAAAGTCAACGAAGAAAACGAAGACCATGCGGCCTACAAATCAAACCGAAGACTTGGAAAATGTCATCACAATACATCCAATGCAAAAATATGCATGGATAATGATAGTTTTTTCTCTCGTGAAAGGATTGAGACAAAATCGACTTCTAACTCTCAACACCAAGAAGTTTGCTCGGATGTCATAGACCACAACGTCGGTCTGAAGGCGGAGGATATTTTGCCTATTCCTGAAGAGAAGGGTTCACTGTTCCAATCAACTGGCGACCATCTTTTGGCACCCAGTAAAGTCAACGAAGAACATGCGACTAAGAAATGTCCAGATGAACTTATGTATGAATACAACCATCCTAAAGAATATCAATGTCTCGAAGTCCCACAGTCCAATATACAGTCGCCAATTGGTGGAATGATTTCTCGTGAGAATAACAGGGATTATCATGACATGAATAGCAAAACGCTTTCGGTGTCATCGGACGATGCGTCAATATATACGCAGAAACTGACAATCGAACTCAAAAAGGATAAATTAAGTAGATGTTCTTCTGACGAATCCTCAACAGATATGAACGATCCACAACAACACACCGGTCAGGTCATACATTTTTATAAATCGCCTTCTTCCTCAAGCTCATCATCGAGAGCTTCTGAAATGCAAAGAGGATATTTCATGACTTCGAAGGGAGAAAATGGAAAGAAAATCATCCAATCAAGAAAGGATCATGATAAATATTCAGATAATGATAGTTCATCTACTGGATCATTGCCAATGGCTCAACCAACTTATCACACATCAAGAGAAGAAGTTAGAGGCTTATCTCACGAGGACGACGTTTCTACCTCAGAAATAGAGTCTATTGATTGGAGTTCTGATACTTCCAGTTGGGATTGATCGGCCGATACTTAGTTTTCGGCTATTAGTGAGATTCAAACGTTGGAAAATGGATCTGGTTCCTTCCTTACAGTATCATGGAGAGTTACGAAGCATCAAGTACGCAGTGACACGACAAAAGAGCTGAAGTACAATGAGCATCACAATATTGAACCATGCATTTGATAAAAGTCCAGTAATCCCAAGGGAGTTCAACACTCCCTCACCAGGAAGTGGACACAAATCAGGATCGCCAATCTGGAAGGTGACTTGGTCTGCACATGGAATAATTCTCCCCTCGTATACTGTAACTAGCAAGCCGCAATACCCGTATGTGGCAAAGCTAAACCATTTCACCCACGAAATCCAGGCAGGCATGTTTGCAAATGGAATATAAAATCCACCAACGATAAAAAGAAAAATAACAAGCACTGGAGTAATGACAAGGGCAAGTTGCAATGATGGTAGAGCTGCACTCATGAGCAATCCAATACTCTGAGCTGCACTGATTGTTAAATAAAACAAGAAGGAAAATAAAAAGTATGATGGCACAGATGGCCTCATGTTCGCAGTCCAGTACACAATCATTACATGAATCACTGGAAGTATGATTGTTGTACTCATATCTGTCGGAAAGAAAGCGCAGAATCCATGTTTAATACATTAGCAATACACATATTGTGACCAACCATATATTCAATAGAATAACGCACCTGCAAGAGTCTTTGCCAGAAAGTAAGGCAGCACTCGATACATTTTTTTCGCCCTTTCTCTTGTAAGCAATGCACGATCCCTTCGAAACGTTGGCACGGATGAAATCACGACACCATTGGCTTGTGCAATAATCATGAAAAAAACAAGAGAGTTCCTCTTGTAGATTTGGTCCGTGTCATTTTTCAATCTGAACCAAAAGGCAGATTCAAAAATAACGAAAGCAATCATTGCAATAATACTGGCATTTGAAATTTTCTCTCCTCTTGTCTGTTTGATAGCCCGGCGAGTCAACAACCCCAATTGAGTGGCAAAGGATGCTGTATACTTTGGTATGCTATTCTGAATCTCAGCAAGACTGGAAAGACTGTATTTCAACTGACTGCTTTTGGTCTCACTATTTTCATCGTTTTGGTATCCGCCCTTGATTTTTCTCCAATGTTGAGGCAAAAGGCGTTGGTTGACCAATGGGTCTTCTTCATCATCTTGAGAGGAATGGTTTTTACTCCTATTTTCATCCATGATTATCAAATCCATGATCCAGTCCGCGATATTCGTTTGCTCTGGCAATTTAAATCCTATAATAGGACACGATTCCAGAACTTGACGAGCACCAAGTGCCGGGCCACTGTACACTTCTTCCCCTTTACTGAGTAAAAGTAAATCATCCACCAAATCAAATATTGTAGTTCGCGGCTGATGGATAACTGTCACAATCGAATGTCCACCATGTAAACATAATCTTTTCAAAATCTTCATGAGTTCTAAAGCTGCACTACTATCCAACCCAGACGTTGGCTCATCCAAAAATATGAGAGGTGGCTTTGTGACCAATTCTTGTGCGATAGACACACGTTTCCTCTCCCCTCCACTTATACCTCTCCCCGGGCCACCCAGAGACTGGCCAATCATAGAATGCTGCACTGAACCAAGTCCCAAGTCCTCCAATACTTGGTCAACCATAGACTTGACCCTATGAATTTCCAAACGGGGAGTCTTCAATATCGCTGCAAATTCTACAGTTTCTCTCACTGTCAAGTTGGACAATAACAAATCGTCTTGCCAAACGATTCCAGATAGACCCTTTGGAAATGCTCCTTTTTTCGAAAGTAAATTATGCGCGTCATCATTGATGGTGATTTGACTATCTTCCCCAAAAGCCCCAGGATCAAAATCCGTCATTCCTGCCGCAATGGACAAGAGAGACGTCTTTCCTGATCCAGAGGGGCCCATCCAAGCACTCAATCGATAAGGTTGAATAGCGGGAGGAGTTACATTTTTTAATACCGTTTTCCTGCTCAGCAAGGGCTTCATTTGTTCCACGTCATCACTTTTTTTCTTGGAACGAATCGATAGGTTCAATCGTGGTGTAGCTGAAAAATCTTTCATCAAAGGACGATATGTGATATTATTCAAATTAAGCTTTACAAGAGGAATGTTACTACTACTAATACCACGTGTATGTGCATTTTTACGAGTAGTAGTTGTAGTAGGTTCTGATAAATTCTCTTCTTGATTAGGTGTGTGATTATCTGACATGGTGCGTATTCAATCAATACTAAACAGCAGTCCTTCTCGGATTCAAATTCAATCTGTGTTTCGTTCTACAGTGTATGAGGTTTGAGTTTTTACTTTTTGTGAGAGTGAAAGAAAGAAGGCACTTCCACATCTGAGTCGGAACGTTGGAATTTTGTCGCCATTGAACCCAGAGAGTCCTAATAAAGACTCTCTCCGTCCTGTGGTTGTTGCACGTACTCACACAGCACACACTTTCGTCTCACTACAGTACTGAATGACAACTCAACACGTCATCCAAGAAGCTGCAGAGGGGGGCAGAAAAAAGGAAAAATATTCTCTATTTTACTGTGTATGAAAAATAAAAATGATACATCTTTCCTCTCCTTTTTAATTAAGTTTTAGACAGATAGCTCTCTAGTAGAGCTCAAAAGATGCTATAGAGTATACACACGTTTGCATCGTTGAAGGAGGCCTTGATACAAGTAGTACGTACTGCTATTGCTGCTTCTTGCAGCGGATGATTGGTGTAATAAAATGTAACAAACACCAGTCGTTCAAATGCCACTGGCTGCTGTTTCTGGTGCAACTCCCAAGAACACCCACCAAAACAAGCGAGGAGAAGCATGAGGAAGAACACTCAAGGAACAGCAAGTATACACTTTGGCAGTGGTCATCTCCTGCTATTAGCACCAGGATACTGATTATCAACACAAACCAATTTGCCTTTGTACTTGTTATCATCTCCTTTGCAGCCTTTTTTTGTTAAAACCATATTTGCAGTTACTTGAATTGGATAGTTCAGCCCTGTAGTTTGATAATGTCCTGGGAACTGGGACCATCAGTGCACTGATACATACAACAATCGAACCTATAGAGAGCAGTATAAGTAGTAGTAAATCAGTAGAGTAGGGGGAACAAATAATAGTGAACAAGTAGGGCAAGATGTCGTGAGAGAACTGCAAAGATGAAGTCCTCATCATGATAAACAAGTCCTACTTTAAAAGCATCAAAGTGCATAGCAAGTCCAAAGAAAAAGTTTGCATTGTGTTCATGAACAATGATTGATAACTACTGAAAAGGAAATGAAATAGAGCGAGATCGAGGCAAACTGAACAATGTGCGAAATGGAATATTTAAAACAAACCATCATGATCTACACAACATGAAAGCACACATGGATGTTTATCAGATAGAAAGATAATACCATTTTATACCGCCATATGATTTGATATTTGATTCCAAGAACAATAACACTGGGTTTTTGATTGAAACATAATGTTATAGTTACTCCTCGATACAACATTTGTTTTTAGCTTATCAAATGAAACAGGTTGCATAATCCGAAGAAGTATTATTCATTTGGAGGGGTATCAATTGATCCCCAAATACTTCTGATATCTTGTGACCATCCAATAACTTTGATTGCTCCACAGTATTCATTCCTCTCAAATAAACTGCCATGGCATACTGCATAAGATGACATGTTAGACCAATCAAAAGGACCCTCCCATGAAACAAGTATCACATTTCACGTTAGCCATATTTTTTTCCAATGTTGCGTTGATTGTACTTACCAACAAGGCATCCTGACATCGCTCCAAACCAAACACGATCTCATCATCCTTCTCTTTCAGTGCCTTTTCCCAAGTAACCCATATTTCCACCAACGGCAGAACAAAAGATTCTACAACACTACGCCCAAACATAGTAAGGCCTACTATTCCACCATACCATTTCCCCAACTCACCATCTCCTCCACTTTGAAGGTTGAGTGCCCTGCACAAAGTCTGAATAACCTTACTCCTCAAGTTTCCATATTTTTCTCCAAACAGCGAACACGTTCTGACAAGAACTTCCGATGCTTCATCTCGTAAAAGCCAATGATTATCATCTAAGGATCCAATCCGCTTTGCTACAATACAGGTTAGAATACTAGGCAGCAGTTGATCTAAATGTAATTCAAGATGGATATTTCTATTTCGAACTAGAGCATCAATGCAATGAATCATTATCCGACATTGCTCTGAATTATTCATACTCTGGTGAATCGTACGAGTTATATATCTCGTGAAAAATGGAACAAGTTCTTGAATACCGGCATCATTTGCAAGCCTTGAAATGGCTACTTCAGGATGAGACGCCAGTGCATGAGTGATTCTTGAAAAGTAAAGTTGAAGCTCATCGGATACTAAACGAGGAAGCAACTGTCTCAATGCGATCGAAGAAGAATCACGAAAACTCTCATCCAATGTCTCCCTTCTATTCCTCACACTGTAATTTTGTTCTTCTTGTGGATTGAGAAACGATGAAGGTTGAACGCCATCGACAGCTAGCCAATGCAATGTCATACCTATTTCACTAGGTGGCGGAATCGGGATCTCACAAGACAGCAAAGCATTTAAATCAACATTCTTGGTCTGTTTGGACACCAGTGGGGTATTCGTCACTGATGAATTTCTTCTTTGAAGACATGCGAGTGCAAGATTAACGGAAGAGGAGTGAAGAATTCTTCGCGGTCGCTTTGTGTGACGCTGCATTGTGATCGAATCACGAATTACCGAGGTCATATGTTCCTCCACGAGATTGTTCAGTGCTCTTTTAGTTGCAGGTTTCAAGGACATCGTTGCGGTCAAAGGCTATTGTATTGAAATTGAAGGAAGGCTTGTTGAAAGAAAGGGATTATCGTTGATTCATCAAGAGAGAGAGAAAGAGTAACGAAACACAAAAGCCATCCGTCTTTTTATCTCTCTATTTTTATTTGCACTCCAGTTGTGACGCAGCTTACCGGCAATTGTTACGAACTGCTGTACCCCGGTATTGTAATACCGTGTTGTGCTTTTTGCGTTTCACACACCTACCGTTACCACATCACGCACGCACGCGGCACCAGCAACAATGGTGAGAAACAGGACGAAGATCCATGGAACTGAAACTAAACTCACTTTTTTCCGACTCTCCTTACCAAAAAGTATTTTTCCCACCCATTCAATTTTCTAGATAGAAACACAACTAAAGCAACAAACAGATGCAACTCAAGAAACTATAGATAATGCAGATCTAAAAGTGATACTGATTGGAGATGCTGCTGTTGGTAAAAGTAAAATGATCGAAAGATTTCTTGAGAATGATTACAATAAATTTCGTTTATCCACTCATGCACTTACACTGTATCGTAAGGACGTGAAACTTGGAGGTGGAGAGAATGTAAAAATCGATCTGTGGGATACTGGTGGACAAGAAAAATTTAATTCACTTCATGCCTCGTATTACTTTCAAGCGAATGCTGCGATTATGGTTTTTGACGTCACTCGTAAAATGACTTATGTCAATCTCAAGAAGTGGTATGAGGAACTGAGACTGCATTGTGAGGGTATTCCAGTCATTTTGGTTGCAAACAAGTGAGTAACTTGTAGAAAATGACGGGTTCTTTCCTTCTTATATGACTGATTGGTACTATTGTGCTGCCCATGAATGTTGTTATTACTTGCTTTCATTCTTGTCGGTGAAGAACAATCAGTCTTGTTCTTGTTTGTTCTGTCAATTCTTGTTTCCAAACTACTGCGTTCTATTACTAACTTGTCTTTGATTATTTGAACATTATATTCCATTCATCGCCACCATGGACTAATATAGAATCGATATTGATCATTTGGTGACTAGGAAGAATTATAAATTTGCCGAAAAGCACAATTTACCATTATTTTTTGTATCTAGTGCAGATGGAACGAATGTTGTCAAGGTAAGTAGCATGTCTTTCATAGACCACCACCTTTCATCTCAGCCTGTATATAAAAGACACAGCAAAGAATAGCACAGTAGCACAATACTAAAATGCAAAATTGTCAACACATCTGTGCGTATCCTTGGCCAGGTTTTCGAAGAAGCGATTTATGCAGCTGTGGCACATAAGAAATTTGGAGGACGAACTTTTGTCGAAGAAGCTTTAGAACTATTTCAAGAAGATTTCTTGAACGACGAGGCTTCAATCAACCAAAGTAGCAGCAGTATTCAAAGTGAGATGAAAGCTTAGAAAAAGATTTGTGATTGCATTTGTATTTGACAAACTTATGAAGTTTAATTACTGCATCTCAATAAGTTTTTTCGCTATTAGCACTAAAAATCGTCGTCCTCATCTTGAGCCGTAGCACATGACTTAAATTCACGTCGAAATCTTTTCCTGGGTGGTCCTGTCCGGATATTCTTTTCACCATCATCCCCTGACGAGCCACCCTTGTTCTCATCACTAGAATCTCCACCACTTGATCCACCTGAACTTCCCGATAACGGTTCATTCTTTGGAACGTCTGATGAATTGAAGCCACTAATTGACGACGCAGTTTCCATGTCAGAATCTTTTTTCACGGATATATTATAACCCTTTTTCAAAATATTATATCTTTTAGTATCACCGGAAACAGTTGTCCCGTCGGACGATGCATTGGTACTCTGGAGCGTTGGACCTGTAGACAGTGAATCTTGAGGAGTACTAGATAAAGACATTGTTGCCTTCAGATGATTATTTTGAAGCTCTTGGAGGAATCCAAGTAGCATCCTTCCCTCCGCTTGTTCTTGTTGCGATCGGACCTTCTTCGAACTCTCTTCCGTATTCATGTTGTGTTTCTGGATTTTCCCCGTATCCCCAGTCTGTTGCGTTTTGTAGTCGCTTTTTGCTTTCTCCTGTTTGTCTTCTTCACATTCTTTTAATCGCTGATACTGCTGAGCTGCGCTTTTGTAACTGGCTGCAAGAGCTTCCGTAGCACTTGCACCAGATCTCGATGATCCTTGGTGAGTATTATCACAATTGCTATCATATGTAGAGTTAGATGTCGATGTTTGGCTCTGAAACGGCGTACTGCTAGTGGTGGCTAGAGCTTTCAGAGCCTCTGCCTGTAACTGCAAAGATAGTTGTTGAACTTGTCCACTGTACGAAGATAAGTGACGAGTGGTCGAATTAGATATCAAATAACTCAAGCATCTTCTAAGGATAGGGGGAATTTGAAATTACTTACTTCATTCGACCAATATTGTTGTAACCAGATGGTTGGGTATTGAACAATGCTGATAACAAGTGTGATTGTACTTGAGTATGCTGCTGCTGTCGCGAATCAAAGACATTTAAATTTGTATTCCTTGAACTACTTGCGAAATGAGAAGAATCTGCATGATTAGGTAACTGATATCTATTTGGATACGAATCAGTATTGGGGCAGTTTGCACCACCCTGTGTAGACATTGAAAGCCCCAGTTGATTTTGGCCAGTAACAAAATTCTGAAGCAATGCAAGCTGAAGATTTGTATCGTTATTGCCAAAGGTATCCATCACATTACCTCGCAAAGCTTGAAAATTATCATGTTCAAGAGCCCGACCAGAGGCGTGATTTTGGTTATAATTATTTACAGAAAGAAAGTTGCCCGCCCTCAAGAACATAGAATGTTCCAAGTCATGACGGCTATTCCTAAATCTATCACTGAAGCGACTCGGAAAAGGTACACTACTACCATGTTCAATACGTTTCTTAAACCTATTTTCCAATTCGTTCAACTCAGCCATGGCCATTTCAAGATCACGTGCTGATATTTGTGATCTACTGGTGTGAAATAAAACAATTCATTCAAGGCAAAAAGGTGAGAAAATTATTTCTTTTCTCGTCGACACGAATCAAATTGCAAAATAGACATGAGTTCTATACACTTACCTATCACAAAGATTGTAGACGCGTTTCCCAAGACATGATGCACCCGAAAATTTCTTAGTAATACGCATTGGATCGCAATTGAGTTTCTCTGCAAGATACGATCGTAACGTATGACCATCAGGGAGAGTAAGCAAACCTGTACGAAAATGTTGAATTATTCGCATTGTGTACTCTTCTTCTTCCGCCTGGATGAGAAAACGAATGTACATGATTCAATTTGAT
>JAAMXU010006864.1:0-24380 GCA_019693545.1 Chaetoceros muelleri | reverse complement strand
AATCTGATTCAATATGTGTCAGTGTATGTGTGCCAATGGTGTTTTTTTTTGAAATTCGTATCAGATGGAATCAATCGATACGATTAACACCCGCAATATGAAGAATTAGAGAGAAGGAGGAAATGAAAAAATGAAAGACGGGATTACAACAGGCAGAAAAGTTGCTGCCTGCTTGCAAACAAACGAAGTTCTCACTGGCTGGCGGAGCATTGCTGTGTTTGCCACTTTTGTTCCCACCGTCGTACAGTGTATTGCGACCTCAGTGTTATGTGTTACGTTGGTTGTTGGTTGTCGTCTGTCTGTCTGTACATTTTAGTACCTCTCCTCTCTATGCATACACGCAGTAAAGTGATTGTTGTAGCCTCATGAATACGTGGCGCCAAGCAGGTAGGACGTCTGTGGCCGTAAAGTACCACGTTTCTGATGAGTGGGACTCAAGAATCAAAGCAGCAATTGTCACCCCCTACGTACAGTACCTGTGCCCCTCACATCCTCCGTCCTCTCTCGGGGGGACCACACCAGGAGGGGCGCCAAATCTTCATTTTTTGACCTTTCGGGTGACTCATCCAATTTCTCGCAGATTTGATGTTTTTCACTTTTTGTTCATCTTGTTTCTTTCTCTAGAGAGCAATTGCATTGATTGAATCAGTCAATCAGCAACCAATAACATGAAACTGCAACAACCTCACCGCATAACTTGTCGAAATATCTTCCATGTCATTATACTCGTGGTCATTTCATCCGCGGCAGCCTTTCAGATAACACAGTCAGGCCGTCTGCGTTCTTCATCGAAGTTCCTCGTCTTGAAACATGCAAAACTACCATTCAGAGGAAATAATGACGACTCTACTATTCCTAATAGCAATAGCAATATACCAATGACGGTGGATACGACACATGACACAATGGAAAGTGACATTTCCCGAAGGAATTTTTTGCTTTCTTCGTCGACTGCCATTGGTGTTTGGACTGCCATGACCACCATGTCTTCCTCGGCCGCTGCTGCAGTTGTTCCTTCTACTACTAGCAGTAGTAGTACTGTAGTAGAAGATACGAATTATGCTGCGGAATCAATGACCATGACAAACAGGGCCAAATCTATCCCCAGCGAACCCTCTTCTGTTATGACTGCTGCAACAACGGCTACTACCAATGCTCCAACAACTGCAAAACAAATCTTGCAACAATCCGCACAAAAAGCAATCTCGGGTGGAAAGGCAGGAGCGACAGCTTCGGTCGTGCAAGTATTGTCCCTCATGTGGCTACGTACATCCATGAATTATCAATATAGATACGGTGGGACACTGGGATCATCCTTGAAGAGTTTGTACGACGAGGGTGGAGTGGGGAGATTGTATCAAGGATTGCCATTTGCGTTGATTCAAGGTCCCTTGACTCGGTTCGGAGATACGGCAGCCAATGTTGGAATATTGGCGCTTTTGAATTCTATACCTGAGATGGAGTCTTTGCCATTGCCGTTGAAGACTGCTTGTGGGAGTATATGTGCAGGATTGTGGAGGATTGTACTCATGCCTGTGGATACTAGTAAGACAGTCATGCAGGTGGAGGGAAGAAGTGGATTGGAGGAATTGTTTCGGAATGTAGGAGAGAGTGGCGTTGGTCCTTTGTACAGGGGTGCATTGGCAAGTGCAGCTGCAACGGCAGTGGGACATTTTCCTTGGTTTTTAACTTATAATTTTTTGAATGATGTCTTGCCTCCTCCTTCCGCGTTGTTGCTTGTAGACAATCATGGGGTGATGATGGAGAACATAGTCTTGGCAAAGTTGGTACGATCGGCCGTGTTGGGGTTCAGTGCATCGTGTGTATCCGATGTCTGTTCGAATAGTTTGAGAGTGATCAAGACTACAAAACAGACTGCAGGGTTGAATGATTCGGGACAAGAAATATCGTACAAGGATGCATTGGATATGATTTTGGAAAAGGATGGATGGACTGGTTTGTTTGGACGTGGATTGTCAACGAGGTTGTTGACGAATGCCATTCAAGGTGCAGTATTTTCTGTCTTGTGGAGGTATTTTCAAGAATTGTCATCCGTGGCATAGTCAGTAGTGTAGAAGTGTAGTTTTGAAACAACAACAACAATAATAATAATTGTTGTCTTTGCTTTTTTGTTTGTTTGTTTGTGTTGCAAAGCATTTTTTCATAGTTTGTTCATTACAGTATAGCCATTACACACACCACCACCCTCAAAAAGTCCATCAATCAATCAATCACTCAATCAACAGAGACGACAGTACACCCGCCGTAATGGGAACAGACCAATTGTCATCCGTCCCTGGCAAAATCTCCACAAGTGCCGACAGAATGCTAATCCAAACAATCCGTGACACAACAGCCCCCATGGACAATCCAATCGTCACGGCATTGGTATACATCAACCAAGCCGCCAGTCCAGTCGAACAAAGCGATGCCGCCACGACAAACCCCACCGAACCAGCAACCGACTTATTTTCATTCAAGAACCACTTATTGTTCCTGCCAAAACGTCGACCAACAATGTCTGCCATACCATCCCCAGCAGCCATGGTAGAGAGAGCGACTACACCCGACAAATTATCTCGAAAGCACAAGAGTATAGCAGAAAATAAAATAACCACATAAATAAACGGTCCTCCCAGTGCTTCTTGCCGATCCCCACTTCTCGATATTGCATTGGCCAACTCTGTTGAATCATCCATTTCATTCGGATCGACATCACCATCATCACCACTACTACTCGTACCTGTCCCTGCAAACCACAATCTCAAGGCCTGCAGGGCTGGTACAAATGCTGCAAACAATCTTGCACCCCAAACATCCGAGAACAATGGCCAAAATAGTATAAAGAGCGGAGCTGAAAACATGTGTATGATCTTTCGTGAATCTCTGGCTTGCAACATCCCCCCGGCTGCCAACTTGGTGATAGTTTTGACAAAAATCAGAGCTAGGATGGTCGTGAGCAAGGAAACTCCAAAGTCTTTGGCAATTAATAAGTTTGTGTAATCTGATCCAATTAGGTTAAGTTTTGCCAATAGAATACATGATGTTAGATAGACAACGGCTGCTTTTGCCAATATAAGTTTGTTTTTGCTCATCAAGTGCCCCGCGCGGTGGTTGTTGTTGTTGTTTGTTGTTATCGTTGTCGCACCAAGATCGTCATTTCGGTTGGAATTCTTCAACGCCCACCGTAGTCCTTTGATACTATAGGAGGAAGGATAATTATGAGCATCGTGGTCAAGAGTACGTTTCCGACGATTCCTCGGGATGGCATGATCAACGGAAGGATCCCCTACTACTGACAAGTATGTTTGAATATTCCTGCTGGTACGATTGTCTTTTTGCTGTGTTGATGGTAAATAAGGAGCAAGTGCCTCAACAGGAGGAGGGAAAAGTAGAACAACCGTCCCTGGACATAATGTTATCACGATGGCTAATATTATGAAAGAAATCCTTGGCATCTTTTTCAGAAGTACAAGGGTTGCTTATTCTTTAGGATTGTATGTACAGTGTGTATTTGTTTATGTGTTTTATGTTATTTGTATTGTATATATATATATATATATGTAATAATACAAAATGAAGTAGTAAGGAAAGTTGCCCAATATCGTAAAAGATCGTGGCTTTGGGTGTTTTGTCTTGGATATCCAAGTATTTTATCGAAGCATCCAGTGACGTAATAGTCTGTACTGTAATGTGCTGTACAGTACTGTAACTATGATACAATGATGCACTTTCAGTTCGGTAAGTGCTTACTACAGTACCGGTACATCGTAGGTAGTGTACGGGCAGAGAGGAACGGTTGGTACAAGTACAAGATCAAAACCTCACTGTATTATCGATACGGGTGTATCGATGCATTACAACTTTATAAAAAAAAAAGAAAAGCTCTGCTCTATATATATCGAAACGTTGCTTCTCTCGATTGCTGGCTCCGCATTTACTTCTTAAATGATGCAGAATTAAATTTACAATTCACGCACACTGACCAATATGAAAAAGACAACGTTTGATTTACCCCAGATGCAGTACTACTACTATTACTACCGCTTGATCTCTCTTCTTCTTCTTCTTGGACTAATAACACGTACCACCTTTGGATACGTACTGCCAATGTCCTCTCTCATCCCTTCCTCGTGTTATAGAAGTAGTAGTAGTAGCAGTAGTTATAGTAGTACTGCAATGCAACAATATAAAAGACATGACCAACAAAGAAGAATCATGATACAAAACTACCACAAAACGCCCAACCACTTTCAAACGTTGCCCTACAAACGTTATCAACGGTTACGACTGCAAATGTACTTTGACTTCCAAGATGATGACCCCATCGTCATCCCCCAAGAAAATTACGATGCGCTCCTTCAATCCACACTCCCCGGTTGCAATCATCTCAGCATCGCCAAATCTAAAATAGGACACGGACACGGACTCTACACAACAATGCCCTTGGCTGCAAACTCGGTTGCATTCGTCATTCCCCGATCCAAATGCATCACACTGGACGATGTGAAATCCCATCCTGACTTGGGAAAAGTTCTCACCATCATGTTGGAAGATTTGGGAGAGGAAGAAGGGCCCATTGCATCTTTGTCTGCCTTTCTTGCCAGTGAGATGCTTCGTGAGCAATGTGCCGAATGGGAGGAAGATCCGTCGTTGAGTGGGCCTTATGCGGATTATGTTCATATTTTACCAACGGGGAGAGCGGTGAGTGAACAGGATCATGTATTGTGGTGGAGTGATGAGGAGGTGCAGCGATTGTTTGAAGGTGGGGCGGCTTATGATAAGGCCATGGCTTTGAGGGATTGGGTTCAGACGGAAGGAGGGATTATTGAGGGCATGTTGGTGAGTGATTTGGCTCAAAAGCAAATGGGGTTGAGTGTTTCTCAAGTAAGGAGGGCAGTTACGAATGCGTTTGTGAATGTTTTGAATCGAAGTTTGATGTTTCGTGGTGATGATGGTGGTGATAATCATCACCAGAGGTTGGTTCCTGTATTGGATATGTGTGCTCATGCCAATCATCCAAATTTAGCATGTGAGATTGATGATGTGGGCAATGTTTTGGTCAAGACAACGAGAGATATTGAGGCGAATGAAGAACTGACAATCAAGTTCTATTCCACTGACTTTGAGGGACATGAATGGTATGTCATGTATGGGTTTATAGTGCCTTTTGCAGAAGATGCAAGTTGAAAGGCAGGCAAGAAAATGAAAAAAATAGAGGGGGGGGGTATCATTAGGGGATTTAACATTTTGTACAGTAATACAGTACCACATCAAAGGAGAAAAGGTGGAAGTGTTTGGCGGAATTTGTATTTGGCTGTGACTCTATTCAAACAACAAACTATAAAAAGAAAATTGTAATGTGCATACAGTAGTTTGCCTCCTTCCAATTCAAAACGACATTGTCTTTGCAAAATGTCAAATGTCGAATCATAATTCGTAATGATCCCATATACCATTCAGTTTTACTACAATGGCAGATACATCGTCACGATAATCCCCTTCTTTTTCTTTCCACTTGGACATGGCAATTTTTATCAGTTCTTCGCATGCTTCACTTGCACCCTTTCCTTGTTGGAAACATTTGTCTACAATGGCAATGGCCTCTGAAGAGGAAACAAACTCCCACACACCATCAGTGGCAATGATGAGAAACTGTGTAAATATTATTGACATGGGCGTGTTGGTATTTTTAGAAATGATAACAACAACAATCATGGACATTCAGGCATGACATAATATCATGTACACTCTACTTGATAGATTGTGTAACCCTTACCTGATCATTGTGATCCAGAGCATAACTGTTCACAACTGGTTCCGCAATGACACCTACATGTTTCAATGCATGATCACCAATGGACCGTGACATGGCCAGTCCAATTTTGGAGCATTTATCATCCAACCATACCCTAGCAGGCAATTCCTTATCTTCTGGAAGTGTGATAAAACCACCCGCATTCAATATTCGTTCTCTTTCTACTTCATCGTGGACATTTTGGTCCTTGGTAAGATCGACTGCCTTTAACTCATAACATGATTGCTGCATACTTGTAGAATTATCTTCCACTCCCAGTAGTGTTTCGGAAGGACATTTCGTTGCAAGAACAGCTCGACTGTCACCAACATTTGCAACCCATAAGGTATTATTACCCTGCAACAAAACAACACACGCAGTTGATCCACTATGAAAGGGTGCTAAATATTGTTTGTTCTTCACCTCTTGATCAATTTCACAAAGCACTTCTTGGAATGCCCTTTCAATGTCTTGCATTCCATCGTGCGTTCCCATGTAACTCGGATGAAGGTACAGTTTTTCATAAATGGCATTCATGGTATACTCTGCCAGGAGTTCTCCCTTCTCTCCATGGCCATCATATGTACCAAAGAGAGCCGAATGACCATTGCCATCCACCGAAACATCTGGATAGATACATACATGAGCCCTATCTTGATTGATCTTCTTCTTGCTAATGGTGGAAATTCTGGCTCTCGTACGTCCCAGCGGTGGCTCGGCTCCCAACATCTTGCGTAAAAATAAAGTGATGTCTGTATCGTACTCGGCAGGTTCGTAAACAATGACAGGATGGGGTTCTATTCCATGGCAACTATAAGTCCCAACTTGGTGAGATGGAAACAGTGGAGATTTGTTGGGAGTCTCTTGGATGTTTCCCAAATGGTCGTCGACCGAATTACGTCCATGATGAAATCCATCAAATCGCCTTTTGATTCCATCCGAAGTTTCCTTTGGATCTATTTCAGAGGCATACATGCAATCACGATGATTTGTCGTTTTAGAAGAAGAGTCATTTATTACTACAGTTTGTGCATTCCCTCTATCACTCGTTTCTTTATGTTTCAGCCTCTTCTTTTTAAGGTGAAGTAAATCTGTATTGTGGATGCTCAATCTTCGCTGTCGAAATGTCAAATCTTGATTCCTAGGCATGGAATCTATTTTGATGTGACGATTTGGATTTGTTTCTTGGCCCGTGGGACTGGTGGAAGCTGTTGGAGGTGGAGGAGGAGATGACGATGGCGATGACGACTCGCACAAAGATGTATGTTTGTTCCTTTTCCATTTCTTCACTTCTTTCAATCCCTTTGTCCATTGCATTCTTGATTGCATTTCATTTCCTGTCATGGTAACGTCATGATTTGCATCTTCGGGGGAATGAGTTTTTTCACCATTGCTACTACTATTACTACTACCGCTTGAAGTCTGTGATGTGTAATGATTCCATACGTGTAAGATACAAAAATATGAGCTAGACCTTTAGCATTTCTTGCTTGCTTGCTTGGAGAGACTCCGAAAACGTCCCCAATAAAATGTAGAAACAATCATAATACGTTCGTGCCAGAAGGAGCAATGTATGCAAGGATATAAAACATATGCAATCACACCAAGCAATGCCAACACTCTACAGAACTTACATAATTCTGTGACGTCGCGATGAGAGCAATGGCAGCAGCCGTACAATTCCTCATGGATATCGGAGACGAGTTGGAACAACCCAGTATCATTTGATAAGAATTCAATGATCTCCACATATTTTGAAAAATTTATCCTTTGTTTCTTTCAGGGAGAGGGATGAGGGTATTGTATATTATTCATTGATGTGATCTCAAGATCAAAGTAGTAGTGTGTAGTGCAGCAATAGTAACAAAGATACTAAGAGAGAATGCAAGTTGAGGAGGGTATGACACGACGGTTGACACCACCATGCACTTGTTAGAATTGGTGTACAGGGTATGGTACAATACTTCTATGAGCGCGTTGTCCCACTTTCGTACGTACAATAGAACTGTTCTCTCTCTCTAGAGTACTATCAAACGGTACATACATAGTAGAGCCCTCGTAGAGTATTGTACTTAACGGAAGTACGACGCACTCTGTACATTCACCACGACTGCATACACTACAGGTACCTGGTACTATCTACGTACAGTATCTTTATTCCTCCTCTTCCCAATCAGCAATCAGCCTTCACTTTTTCATATATAAATTTGTTGCCCCACTTCTTAATTACTACTATTTCCTTATCTTGGATGATAACCCTTTACATTGATTGCTTGTGCTTTCTTGAATTATGAGAGCTTTACTTTTATTTTTATCATTAGCAGTTTCATGTGATTCCATCAGGGCAGCATTTGCCCCGGGAATTTCAAAACGCAGCACTGCATTACGACAACTTTCTATGCTACACGATGATGGCCGCAGAGATCCTGATGCTGTCACACAACGGGCAACATCCATTACCCGAAAATCGTTCTTTTCCAAAACTTCAACCTTTACCTCTGCATTCATTCTATCTCAGGTAGAGGCAAATCCAGCATTTGCGGATGTGTACGAAGAAGAATTTCTTAAAACGGGAAGAGTCGCAGTGCCCATGGGGGTTTCTGGACAAGCAGGGAAGAGTCGACCGGAAACTGGTATTGTGTTGAGAGACGGTACGGAGGTTTCAAGAGATACCAAGACGGGAAATGTGTTGGCGGAAATTGTTTTGGACGATGCGAGTGCTGCATCGAAGGATCCTTTAGCTGTACTTGTCACCTTTACATCCCCTTGGTCGCTGGGTAAGTTTCGAAATGTATAGTAGTTGATGAGTTTTGCTGGAGAACGATATATTGTCAGTCAGATGACTAATGATCAATCACTTTTTTCTTGGTTCTTTCACGGCATGGTATGGTATGGCATGGCATGGCAGCAAAGGGATCTCTTTTCGATGTGGAATGTCGCAATTCGGATACGGGAGATTCGGCTTTCCTCTCCCTGAGTAGTAAAGCAAATGGGAAGTCTGTGGAAGAACTTCCTACATCGTTTTTTACCAAAAGTTTATTCTCACCCACTGGTAGATTTTCATCTTATGGTCAACCCAGTGCTATTAAAGTGAAGAAATCTTATATGAGTGGGAAAAATCGTATTATTGAACTATCATTTAGCATTCTGTCGCAATCTACGGGTGCTGAGATCCCAAGGACGGGCATCATTGCAGCAACCATCCCTGAGGGTGCCGATGAAGCTGTTATGTTAGTTGCATCTTCCACGGCTTCGAGGTGGAGTAGAGTCACAGAAAAAGATTGTCGAAAGACGGTAGAGAGTTTCAACGTGAGTAACTCGCCCAAAACTGGGATGAAGGTTAGAGCAAAGGAGAAAAATGAATTTTTAGTTAACTAGATTAAAACACAAAATTTCAAATGTTTCCAAACATTTCCTTGCCTTACTCTTCTATAAGTCTCGTTTGAATTGGTGATATTTGTCAAGGGATGAAATATAAACTGCAGGAGGCAGTCGTCCTTCTCCTTCGTCGCCCAGTAGGAAGTCTTTAGTTTCGTTCGTCACGTAATTTTCACCACGATCGTTGGGGCAACGCGATATTGGTCCCATCGGACTGCGATGTATAGCCCTGCATCTATTCCCAGATAATCCAGCACCAAATGCACCAAAACTTCCAATACCATGAGAAACACAATGGCTACCTCCCATGATGAGTAAATCTTCGATGAGTGGATAGTATTCTATATGGCTGGAATAATGACCATGTTCGAGATGTTTGATTTCATCTCTTGAGTCGATGGCAACAATGTTGTAGGTGGTGGCATTTTGTGCAAAAGTGATATTAAAATCATTGGTGGGTATGGAAATTGGATTGTTCATCAAGTATTTTGTTAAATCAGTGGAATCTGACGAGAAGAATATCTTGTTGTTAGGTTCCAAGAGCATACCGCATTCCAATGCATTTGACGTTATTTCCATCAAGTAGGCTTTATAGTCTCCCTCAAAAGATAGTTTCTTGTCATGTTTATCATGTTCTTTACTTGCCACTTTACCCATGATCATGGCCATCTTCATTGTAGGATATCGTGCTCGAACATGAACGGATGTATATTGATTTTCTACGAGTCCCAAGTCGGTCATAGTTGCATTGATTCTTCTTGCAATAGGCTCAATTGGCTTGAACATGACTCTAAAAATGTGTTCCATTAATGGCACGTGAATCCATGCATTTGCTATTGGTATCGTGTCTTTGTATGAAGATGCATGGAAAACCATGTTTGCGTCATTAATCTTACCAAAATCTTGATCCTTGAATGAAACTGACACATATTTATCGTCCAGATTCCGTATGCGTTTGATTGCATTTAAAGTGGCAACCTTCACTGGAGGACTAGGCTTACTATTGAAAAGTACGACGTGTGGATAATTGTTCTGAAATCTTGATGGAAAGGTAATATCTACCTTTTCTTCAATGAATTCCTTAGGGCAACGCCAGTCAATGCCATTTGTCAAAGGTTGAAGGAACCAATCCAACCCAAACGGTTTTGACCAATATATGCAAAGAACTCTATTCACTTTGCTAGCAAGCAAAAGCCAAAATGGCAGAGCCCTTAGTCTATCCGAAAAGCCGCCACATTTATCACGCTTTAAGCATGTCAAAGCCATATACTTCGTATTCGCAGCGTTATCGCTTGTTTGCCGTCGATGCCAGAGGAAATAAGTCCGAAGCCATTCAGGTAAGGCTGCAAATGATTTCTCGAAGCGGTGTTCACCGTACATAGTAAGAAAAGGCGAGCCTTCTGTTTCGTCATTTTCACTGTTTTCATGTTTTGCTTCGGGCTTTTTCTGTTTTGCAACGTCATACAGTATCAGTTCCTTTGCAGGTGGCAGTAATCCTTCTCTGTCTAGGGATGATGTTTGTTCATCAAGTAACAGATCAGAAACTGTTATATTGACAACAAGATTATTTCCACGAATGTTGGGACACTGCTCCGGTTTGCCATTGGGAGCACGATGAATAGCTCGACATCGATTTCCGGCTAAACCAGCCCCAAAGGCACCAAAGCTACCAACGCCATGAGCAACGCATTGACTGCCACCCATAATTAATAAGTCTTCAATGATAGGATAGAAGTCGGCATGATTGAAATCCACATTTTCACTGTGACGACTTTGTTCTAAATGTTGTATTTCATCTCTTGAATTGATTCCAACAACTTCGTACTTGTTTGTTCCATTTATGAGTTTCAAAGAATTATCAATAACGCATTTTGTCAAATCAGGCGAATCAGATGAGAAAAATATTTTGTTCGTTGGTTTCAAAAGCCTTCCACATTCTAGCGCATTTCGCCCGAGTTCAACAACATAATCTCTGTATGGTCCAGAAAAATCGATGGAAGTTTTACCAAGGTCGTGTTTTATGCTGCTGTCATCACCGAGTATTTTCATCAATGCATGAGTAGGATACTTTGCTCTCACGTGGACAGAAGTATATTGATTTTCGACGAGTCCATACCGTGACATGGTCTCATTGATGCTTCTTGCTATTGGTTCAATGGGTTCAAACATAGCTCTAAAAATATGTTCCATTAATGGTACATGAATCCAGGCATTTGCATAAGGCATTTGATCTTTATAAGAATGAGCATGAAAGACCATATTGGTGGCATCAATCTTTGCAAAATCTTGATGCTTGTATCCAATTGAATAAAAGCGATCAGTGTTGTTACCAATTGTAGTGGTTGCTTCTCTAGCTACTTCCACACCCGAACGTTTTTTCGCCGAATAGTATAATATATGATGCTTAAACTGTTTTTGCCATCGCGATGCAACTGTTTTATTCACTAACGGTTCAAAATCAGCCGGGCATCGCCAATCTATTCCACTTGGTAATGGTTTCAGAAACCGATCCAATCCAAATGGCCTTGACCAATATATGCAAATTACTCTATTGACTCTACTTGCCACAAATAAGAAAAACGGCAGCGACCTCAACCTATCCGAAAACCCCCCACATTTATCAGCGCCAATACATGATACTACAAGATATTTGGTATCCACAGAGTGTTTTGAAGTTTGGTCACGATGCCATGCGAAGTAGTCTTGTAGCCATTTTGGGAGAGATTCGATTGCATGCTTCACGCGGTGCTCACCATACATGGTAAGAAAGCCGCTGCTTTTGTCTTTTTGAGGAAATGCACTCATCTCCCTTTCATCGTCATTTTTTGTTAACTTTTGTGTTTGGTAGTTATTATTTTTTTCTTGCCCAAACTCTTCCCTCTTCTCGTCTGGCCATGATCGACTGAAAATATTTAAATTATCAAGCGTAGAGTTTTCCCGTATGACAGGATTATTCAAGAAAAAAGGAAGGTCGAGACTCGATCGCCCGCCGTGCAATAAAATGAAATTCGACAATGCAACCAAGAAGAAGAAAACGATGAAGATTCGGACAAATAAGACCATGAGGCGTTCCTGTGCTTGCGCAGGTGACCTTCTTCTCCGGTTTGATTGTGAGTGTCTTGATGTCATAACTATAGTTTACGAACGCATTTATTTATTTCCTTGATTTTGTGACCGTAGAGAGATATCAAAGATGTAAGAGTAATTAAATGGGCTTGTGTTTGACCGTTGACTGTTGGACTCTACAGTATGAGGTGCAATACAGTCATTATTTTACGTGTTGGTGGTGAACAATGCTTTTCACAACATACATACTGTATGTTCATAGGGCCTCCACGTACATCATAGATTGTGAATAATACGTAGCCCAGTGAATGATTCGTCTTTTCACGGTACCCGGGTACGTACTGTGAGTATACACTACAGGTTACAGGTACGTTGTAGAAAGAGTGGGAGGGAACACAAAGCAAGTGTACGTGCCAGTAGTACTGCTACGTGTACCTACCTATTAGTACCGACAGGTACCGACCTACCTACTATCTACATTACATACCGACCTGGGCATCTATCATCAAACATGAATCGCACGGGAGCCACTAACTAATTTAGTCACATCGATCCAGACGCGTTTCCAAGTTTTCGATTTCAAAATTCGAATGCCACCCAACGATGAGATTCGGAGAGTACGGTATGTAGGTAGGTAGGCAGGTGCGAATATTTTCCTCTCTCCAATCTAACTCCTCTATGCTCTAGAGCATCCAGGTAGATACCAGCAGAGGGTAGCAGAAGCATGTTGCTATTTGAATAATCGGAAATCGCATTCCTAACCTTTCTTCCGAATTCAGAAGTAAATATATGTTCATATTACATTCTTGCAATATTTTCAAGGTCGTTCACTAACCAAAGTTACAAAAGCAACATCTGATTGATAATGCCATCAAGGACATCACAAAGGCGTGATCATAGAAATACGTACGATGCCAGAAATCTGGGAAATAAAGAGAACAGGAGTCCAAATATTGGAGAATTGAAAACGTCCAAACGTAGAGATTTAATTCGCCAGCACCAACAAAGCTTAACTGAAAAAGCGGAAGATAAATTGCAGATACCATCAGGCGCAACAGCTACGTTAGTTTCTAAGGCATGCGATAACCATCCCAAAACAAAATCTGTGGGCCCTTTGAGTTGTCCTAGGGATCCACTTAGAGTTCCTCTCCAAAGTCATTTGCCTTTCACGACAAATGCTCATCAAGGTCGTAAAATTTATTTCGATGACAGCGATTCTAGCTTGAGCGTTAGTACGAAAGCTAACAATAAAGTCAACGGAGCTCGAAAAATCATTGAGCAGAGAAAGCTTGGGGATCTGGAAGATTCCAAGTACAATCGTATGACTCCTGCTTACGCTTATAGGAACTCGAGAACAGATCTTTTAGAGATTTCAACTAAACCGCCATCAGGCGAGGTTGAACTTGTGGCTCAACCATTACCTATTGCAGTGAACGCAGGTGGAGTTGGGTTGTACACTGGTTCAGACTTTGCACTTGGAGGTTTCAATTCAATGAGTCATAATCGTCATGAAACTAATTGGGGTGCTACAAATCCTGTGATTGAGTTTCCTTGGAATCTTGGTGAAGGTACATTCTCTGGAGAAAAACAGAAAAGAAAGGACAGAAATTCCAGCAGCCCAATATCATGTAGGATAGAACGTAGATTTTCAGATGAAAATCTTGATATTGAGGCTGGCCTATCTATAAAGGGACTTTCAAGTCCAGATGACTCAAATGTCTGTAGAGAAGAAACCATGAACACCAATCCCTGGAAAATATGGGAAAAACATCTAAATAAAGTCAAATCGATAGACTTACTAGGATCCTTTGGTGAAAGAAATATCCGTCAACTGCCTAATGTGCAAAAGTCAAAATCGGTTCGTCAATCGGGATTTTACAATGAAGATCACTTTGATTACACTATAGTACTCCAACCATTTAAAGAATACGCGGAATGTGCAGCAACCCTTGATTTTTCAAATGAGCGAGAACAAAGCATTTTTGATCGTGCCATAGAAGAGTTAAGTCCAACAAGGATGTCTTCCAAGGCTAAACGTAAGAGCTCGCAGAAAAGTCCTCTGCATCAGGCTGCAGGAAAAATTCGCAAGTCCATCGGAAAGTTTACTCCTTATCGAGCGAAGTATTCACATGGAAAACCCACGCCACCTTCTAGAAGTCGTAAATGGGGGAGTGAATTAATGTCACCACCTGTTAAATCCCATCGTAAAAAGAGTCCAAAGCGTTCGAAGGGAGTTTTAACAGGTTCTTTTGTAAGAAACGGTTTTAAGGATCTATCACAAAAGGACGTTGATGGAACAAATAATCCCAATGTGTTGCAAGTTGGTGATATACCAAATCCCAGGATTCCTAGAGGAATGGCAAGGAAACACGGGTTAGAGGAGTTTCTCTGGGCTCTTGAGCAAGGGATAATTGTTAGGAGGCACAGAGCTTTCCATGACCCTGTGTTTCTGAAATTATATAGTACTAATAGAGGAGATACAATTCATTATGAATATGTTACTCCGGAAGATGCTGTCACCGCTCTCAAGTGCCAAATTCAGCGATATGGTGGGCAAAATTTACGCGGAATTGGAGATAAAGAAGTGAAGAGGCGTATCAGTGCATGGGCTCCTGATTGCCAAGATGGGGAAAAAGCAAATAATGAAAGTCAGAAGAGGCTTGAACAATTCAATGCTTCGTTATCTGAATACGAAGGAAGACGCAGTAGTGTGGGAGGTTTGATTGATTCGATAACTAGTTACGCGACAAAGGCAGTGCATAGTGGTTACTTCAAGGCTGATCATTTGGTTCACGTTCAAAGAGCAACGCATCCTGATTGTTTGACAAGACCAGATCCATATTCGGAACCCACTGAAGTCGGATCTCATACCCTTAGAGAATGCAAAGATAACTTGAAAAGAAGCTACCTCAAAGAGTTAGAGTCTTTGAAAAAATCGATAATGGAAGACGAAAATAATGTTGACTTTGAAGAGAGTGCAATAAAGCTAGAGAATGCGAGGCTTAGGCTGGAAAACAAATACATGCAGAAGTGGCCACAAGAGACAAGAACTTTTTCAATCGTTGTACCTTCTCTCATTCAAAGATTTTCATCCTTGAAAGAAGCAAATGAGGCCTGGTTTTCTGGTAAAGCTTCCTTCAAGAATTTTTCGTTTTTAGACCTTGAAACTGCAACTGATGGAGAATATTGGATGCTGTTTAGAGGTTTTCTATTATTGAATCGCGATGCTGTTAATGGTACGTGTAATATTACATTTACGTGATGTAACTCTGTTGTTTCTAACCGAAACTGATATTCTCGTATCAACATCAGGTTGGTTTGCCAAAGATAGATCTAGTGGATTCGGATCAAATTATAAACCGCTCATCGGGAAGGAAAACTCAAAAGAAAAGAGGAATCAGGAAATTTACAATGTATCGAAACCTCGACCAAATATTTTTGGTGCGCTGTGTGGTGGGAAGAAGCGACAAAACATGGCAAAGCAGAATCCAAATGAGCTGTCATTTCGACGTAAAGTGATGCCTCCTCCTGACTTTTATCTGGGTGAGTCCCCTGGAACTCAAATTTGGGCCCGTTTGCGTCTAGCTGGTTTGGAAACAGAACGAATATTTGATCTTGACACGAAGAATGTTATGATTAAGTTGCGATGTCCAACAGAAAGACTTATTGACGTTGCCGAGGTTCTACAGTTGAAAATGAAAACTATTGAAGGTAAGATACGGTTCCCTTTGCATATTCGTATAATTTGATTCGTATTATTTATGGTGATGTGTCTTATTTTATATCTATGATCTATTTAGGAGGTTATGCAGCATTCAAGGAAAGTATGATTGATATATTCCAACCAACAGATGTATTAGATGGGGGAACTCAGAGAGAATGGTCTATCGGTGCTTCTCTATTCCAATCGTCTATTAGACAACAAGTCATTGATTTCATAATTAATTCTCAAATTCGAGATACTGGTGCTGGATTAAGTGCAAGGTACGCCTTGGCAAAAAAGGGTATAAAGAAGAGATCACCATTGCATATGCACGCTAGACTAGAGATGTTGTTTAACATTTGGTATTATTTCTCGGATGATAATACATGGAAGTATATTGAGAAAGAAAATGACTTTCGTGATAGAAAAAATGATCAGAAAGTACCTGGCGACGATGAAGTCCCTCCGATCCTCAACCGATTTTTCGTGGGCATGTTTTATCTTCCACTAGACTCTATCGAGCAATATTACGGAGAAAAGGTTGCATTTTACTTCGCCTGGTTACAGCACAGTTCCATAAAAATGATTTTTCCTTCTGTTTTAGGTGCCATCGTTGTTTTGTATCAAAGCCTTACAAAAAGGTGGGAGAATAATGAGATATTGCCTGTTTTTTCGGTAAGTACGAAAGTTTGATGCTGTAAGAATTGAGTAAGAATTGTTAGATTGAAAGGCATTATACTCATCTGATATATGCCACGATAGTTTATCATGATGGTATGGTCATTTTACGTCATGATCACCTGGAAGCAGTGGCAGAATGATCTCACGCATCGATGGGGTTCCATGAATTATCATCAAGATGAGACGCCAAGACCACAGTTTTATGGCAAATATGAAATCTGTGAAATTGAAAATCGTGCAGTTGTAACATATCCAGCGTGGAAACGGTGGATAAAGTACTGCATTAGCTTCCCAATCACCGTAATTTTCACGATCATTGCATTCTTAGGTATTATCATGGTATATACAAATCGAGATAATATGATGGCAAAGTATTTTGGAGATCCCAATCAAAATGTCAGCGAACTATTTGATTTGACTTGGAATGTGTCAATCATAGGTAAAACGGATGCTATCGTCGCCGTCGATTTATCACCGGAACATTTGAAAAATCCTAAGTTTTGGTGGACTGTAGGTTTATTCCCTTGCCTGATTGGTCTAGGCCTTCCACTTCTCAACTTTCTACTTATGAGATTATCTAGAACGCTGAACGACCTCGAAAATCACAAAACAGAAACACATTACAGAAATGCATTAATTGCCAAAGTTATAGCGTTTCGCTTCGTTGCTTATTTTTCGGCTCTTTACTATTATGTATCTGTTGCGGCGATAGGTGCTCTACAGGGTTCAAAGGAGAGAATGGTCAAAAACGCATTCCTTCGTATAGCAACAAGTCTCGTTATTTACCTGACAGTACAACATTGGTGGTCACTGTTTCTTCAAATATATGTCCCATTGAAGAGCCTTAGATACTATAAGGACAGCAGAGAAATGAAACTGAAGGCAGAGCTCCGAGACCTTGAAAAGAAAAAGCAGAAATACCGTCAAGATCAAACTATGACTGAAACGCAACTGAGTGAACTGCGCCAAGATATCGCCAACAAAGAAGTATTATTGAAACAAGGATCAAGTGCAATATGGGAAGAAATGGTGTTGCCAGACTACGATCCATTTTTTGATTATGTACAATCAGTTATTTACTTTGCTTACGTTGTATGTTTCAGTGCAATTTTCCCTTTAACCCCATTGCTCGTCTTGATCAACCAGTTGGTTAATATGAGGATGCATGCCTATAAGATATGTAGGGTCAGACGCAGACCATTGGCACAAAAGACTGGTGGAGTAAGTTTGCGCCATAGATGCGCCGTTTCAGTTTTTTCTCTAGAGTCATGTTTAGCTCACTGTCATTTTCAAACTGCCCTTCATTACAGATCGCAGTTTGGGAACACGTCCTTCATGTCGTCACTATGATTGGGATTCTGACAAACACATCTCTGATGATTCTAACTAATTCATTGTTTGACTTCATACGAGAAACCTCGGCCGATAACAAACACGTTGCTATGTTAGGAGCATTCGTAATTTGGGAGAGAATTATGGTCACTATCAAATATGTTCTTCAGTTTACCATGCCTGATAAGTCTGCTAAATTAATAAGAAAACTAAAAGAAGAAGAACATAAGAAAAACGAGAAACTAAGAGAAGAAGTCATGGATCGAAACCTGAAAAATAATCGAAGAAAGTCCTCCGCTGGTACAGCAGTGTCTGCTCGATCCATTGGTGTCCATTACGATCTTTATAAGTCGACGACAAGTGGAGAGAATCATCACACGATTGCAGAGAAAGCAGACAAAAAATCAGCGGTCAAAGGCACAACAAAACAAAAAGAAGAATCTACCGAACTTAGCCCTCTTGCAGGCCATAGGATTTCAGACAAACAGTATCACGAGAAAGAACAGAGGTCGTTAAAACGCCGTCACCAACGAAGATCTAAGAAACAAACGAGCACAAAAAAGAGTCCCCCACCCAATACTCCAACATTCTCAAAGAAGAGCGGCCCCGCTGTAAAGGCTAGGTCAACCAAGAACAGTCCCTTTAGCCAATTCCTACCCAGCGGAGAAGATCATTCTCCACTCATTTCAAACACAGAAAACGTTTACGATGAAGACAGTCAAAATCTGAGTGAAATGCTGTCGTTGGAAAATGACTTCCATGGAAATGACGACATGGAGGAATATAGGACACCCTTGAAGCCATCAATGCAAAGGTCAATTAAAACAAGGCATCATCAACAAGAATTAGACGCAGCACAGCAACGTATTCGAAGTAGACTTAGCGTCACTAATAGAAGTGATAGAAAGAAGATGTACTGAAATATTTCAACCAATTTATTTCATGAATATGAAGCATAGATAGATCGAGATAGATAGATTAAAAATTACATCAAAATGAAAAAGTGACAGAAGTAAAGAAAAAATTTAAAAAAATACAAAATACCACAAAACTTACGTATGTTTACAATGCTCTGTACACGTTTTGTCACAACATAGACAGTGTAAAGAGTACCGGTACCAGTAGTAAAAGATACGAAACCGGAAATGGCGCGGTCCGGGGGGTGGGGTGGGTGCCATAGTAACATCTCGCGTAGATGTTGATGACGTCACGGAAGAAGAGAAAGCTGGAGATGAAAAACGCGATGGAAGTAAGTGCGAAGGTTTTTTGAAGAAAAAATATCTACCAGAGAGAGAGAGAGAGACAGAGTGATAATCAGACTCGTATCTCTAAACGCTAAAAATGTTCGATATTTAAGCACATCTTAAATTAAAATGCGCGTGTCATATCTCTGTTCAGCGATTTGTATTGGATTCCTGATTTTACCCTGTTCTGCATTTTTACCCACCGTATTTCAGGGTCTAGTTCTAAGGCACAGCAAGTATGATGATTTCCGGATTACGAAAAGATACGCCGAAAAGAATTCTAAGACCAACCGACGGGATAAGCCCAACCATTCGGCCGAATCATCCATCCCAAGAAGAGAATTCTTCCAGCGAAGTGGCGCCGCCACTGCCGCATCTTTGTCATTCTTCTCCTCGGCCAAGAGCGAGGCCAGGGGGTTAGTGAAATTTCCATGTAACGAATATGAATTTCAAAATACTTATCACTTTTTCAGAGCAGGCGAAAGTCTTTTGGAAGAAGAGGGAATATGGAGTACAAATCCTCTATTTTTGACAAATAGAGAATCTGCTCTATCCCCGAAAGGCATTGAACAAGTAGAAGAGATGTGTAAGAAGTTACGGTCGGATGGTGTGGCTCCTACAATAGTCCGGTACAGTTTAGCAGCTTCAGCAATAGATTCGTCAAATATAATCGGAAGGGAGCTAAAAATAGGAAGGGATCGACTGGTTCCTGAATTTAACTTTATGGATCCACGGGCTATTGGGTCATGGGACATGTCGAGACTGAATGTTACGTTAGATGCAGTGTGGGCAATGGACGTGGACGAGGCGGGGAAAGATGGGAAAGGAGGACGTCCTCCGTCTAATGACGATGGAACACCTCACGAAACCTTGAGTGATCAAGTTGTCAGGTTGCAAAATCTTATCAGTGTCCTTGAAACTCAGTATTCAGGAGATACAGTTCTTTTAGTCTTTCCTGATGGCACAGGTCCTGCTCTTCTAACTTGCCTTATTGGAGGAATTCCATTGAATAGAGTACACGAATTCGAATACCAGAACGGAGAAGTAAGGCTAAATATTACTTATGAATCTGCCCACTCTCTCCTATCAAGTGAACCTTCTACAGAGTACTTGGACGCTATCAGCCGTGGGAGAACCAAGTTGCAGTCTCTACTAGAACATCCAGACGAAGTTCTGAATGTGAGAGAACAACAATATGAAGAAGAATTGAGGAAAGAAGCAGAGATGAAAGCAGCTCTGGCTGCAGACCAAGAAAATGCAAGGAAACAAGCTAAGAAGTTGGAAACGACGAAAGATAGAACCTCACAAGCAGATATGGCTCAACGTTTATCTTTCGATGGTAACATCACACTTGTTGCTGGGCTTACTGCGGCTGGAGTTGTTGGGTCGGTCTCATTGTTTAAAAGTGATGATAACCAGGATTCTGATCTTACTGAAACGGAAGAAATTATTCTTCAATCATCTGAGCAAGGAGTAGGAGGAGAAATGACCGATAAAGAATCGAGAAATGGTGATGGACAAATCGGTTCTCCGGATATCTTTCCTGAGACAGCACTGTCATCATCTGATGCTTCTAAGAATAATTCAAAAACGGCAAGTATTGAAATGAGACCCACGTCAAATAAATCGCAAGAAAATACATGGGATCTTGATGAAGATGACGGAGGAGAAGCGTGGCTAGGTACATTGAATGACATTATTAAAGAAGAAGATGATCAGGGATCATACCAGGAGACTCAGAAAGAATCACGTGACAGGAATGGACAAATTAATGGTGGTAGTAGTGTGTTTGAATAATGAATTAGACGGAAAGTAAAAGTTAAATGAAGGACCACTGACACATCGTTCACATATCTATGTCACATCTACTCTCTCTCTACGTTAAGTACTCTACTACAGTACTGTACATACACAAATGCCAGCGGGTATGCAGATCATACCCTCTATTGTAGCTCCTCCATAATCAGTAATCAGTCCACTGAACACTTAACCTAAAGACAGAAAATAATCACATGTTGTTCCTTTGTCTCATCTTCATTCTGAGCAACAAAATAGTTCTTGGACAATATTCATCCACTTTCATCGGATCATATGGGAAATATCCAAAGAAAGCAAATGTGTTATTCAGCAAAAAAGATGGCGCGGAGGAAACATTATCACGGCGAGAGATTTTAACTTTAACAGTGGGAGGAATAACTTATGCGAAGGTAGCGGCGTCAGCTTTAACCAAAATAAATCGAGGGGATGCTTATCCAGAAGAACACGAGAATCGTGTTTCTGATGCATTTGAAAGATCAATACTTGAAGCACATTTGTCTTCCAATCGTGATGTAAACACACCACTACGAATTTTGGAAATCGGGATCGGAACAAGTTGTCGTACGGTGATTAGAGGTTTATACGATAAAGCATTCAAAAAATTAGCACTTTTTTCAGAGAAAACTACAAAACCAGGGATTGAATTTATTGGGCTAGATGTAGATGCAACACCCACGAAAGCCTTCGAAACTGCGAGAATGAAGCTTATGACAAGTTTTCCCAACCTTTCGATATCATTTGGTGTCATCCAAGGTGATATAGTTGGAGGCCTCGTTTTTCCAGATGGCTATTTTGGTGAGTTTCCGAAGAATCTCAATCCAGTCCCTCCTCATTTCATATTCAAGAGAGTCATGAGGAATTCACAATATTTTTCCTTTTTCTAGATGTGATTACATGTTCCTTTGTTCTATGCAGCGTCTCTGACCAAAAAGTGGCAGTGGAAGAAATCAAAAGATTACTAAAGCCTGGTGGATGTTTTGGTTGGGTAGAACATGTTAATGTGGACTTAGAAGAGGATGCGCCGGCAAATTTGGTGATATTTGACATGGAGCAAAAGTTGTTTGATCCATTGCAGCAAATAGTTGCCCATAACTGTCATTTGCGTCGAGAAACGGACCACATTATTAGGGACATTTTCGAGCAGGACGCAGACTTTCTAGAATGTGACAGATTTTTCATTCCAGACATGTGGCCAGTATCATGCCAAGCAAGTGGTGTTCTTAAGGTCCGAAATAACTTAATTTAAAACAACATCAAGAAAAACATCAAACATGCAGATGCTTCGAGCTTTGACACCGATTTGAAGAAGAAGCGACTTGTCTTGTTCGTCTTCAACAAGCAGACGTCGCACATCTGCTCGATTTTAGTATTGACAAGCTTCGAAAGCAGGAGCCTTTCTACATAGGCTCTAACTTTTAGGCTCTAACTTTTAGGCTCTTGACACTTTGGTGTGCAGTACAGTCCCGCGAAGAGCCGAGTACAAATTGCAGAACACTACTTGTACCATGTACAGTAGTTACCTACCATGTACGCTGACATCTGACATTATTGTTCGAAAATTCGGGGACATAAGTAAAAATTTAGGCTAAAGGCTCTAAATTATCATAGTACAATACAGTGTACAATACAGTACTGGACAGTACAGGGGAATCATTCCCCACCTCTAAATTCGAGCACCGTGAATTATCGGAATTGTTCAACCTTTCACCTACCTCGCCCTTTTTTGATAATCATCATTACATAACATAGCACAATATAATATTTGTATTTACAGTGAATACACAATGATTAAGTGTTGGTCACAAATCGCTTCCACGCAGCATATGATTCGCATCTTATGCGTGGCGTGCCAAATTGCATGCGCAACAGCCGTTGTTAACCCGCGTCTCGGCTCTTCTGTTTTTTCGAACACAAACCATGACGGCATGTCATCCTACTCTCGTCATATGGCAGAGAACGGGACAGCAATAGATGATCACGACCACGATCATGACCACGATCATGATGAAGAAGAGAGCAAACCTTGGGGGGCCATGATAGGCTTTACGCTTGTTGTGAATCTTGCCACTCTTTCGGGGGTTGTTTTCCTCATCCCCATGATATCAAGAAACGCTCGCAAGTGGGTGAAATCGTTCTTTTGGAATAAAGCAATACCCTCTCCAGATAGTCCCAATGAAGCACCTGTATCAGAACCTCCGAAGACAAGTGAAGAAGATGAACATATTGGGGGTAACTTCATCGACATCAGCATACCATCTTTTGCCGGTGGAGCTTTGATTGCTACAGCCATTTTCCTAGTCGTACCCGAGTCTCTTTATCTCATTCAATCGCACTTGACAGCGGATGAAGAGGGTGACGTACATAGATTACTAAGAGTTCTCGAGGAAGTAACAGAGGAGGGGCATGACCACGAAGGTGAAATTATCCCTGAGGCAATATGGCGGTTCGGAGCATCTCTTATTGGAGGCTTCATGCTCCCCATGTTGTTGGACGTCCTTTTCCCTCGTAACAAGAAGCATTATGACGGCGACAAGCGCGCAGAGCAAGAACATTTTGATGAAGATATTGAGCACGCCAAGAAGGACGAGGTGGAGACGTCCAACAAGATCAATTATGGCCTTGCGGCATCCATCATTCTAGGAGATGCTTTTCACAACTTTTGTGACGGAGTTTTCGTTGGCGTAGCCTTGATGCTCTGTGATAGAATTACTGCCTACACAATTGTAGCTGTCACATTATATCACGAAATAGCCCAAGAGCTTGCTGACTACTTCCTTTTAACGAAACACGCTGGTTTGAGGCCCCTTGCGGCGCTCTCGTTGAACTTTGCTGCTGGTATTTCTGTCATGATTGGCGGTATCACAGTTCTTGCCGCTCCGGTATCAGATATGCTTATTGGCATTGTATTGTCCTTAGCATCAGGAGTTTATTTGTACATTTCATGTTGTGAGTGTCTACCACGTGTCGCTGAAGTTGTAGAAACCAGAGCCCAACGTGTTTTGTCAATGGCTATGTTTATTCTTGGGGTTGTTCCCATCAGTCTAACATTACTGAACCACGAGCACTGCGAAGCCGATGGTCATGAGGGTCATGCCCACTGAATTTGTATATCGTCACGTCCATATTAAATCATAACATATCTACATTCTACATACATTTGTTTGTTTGTGTGTTATAATTAACAATCTGATACAAAAGAATTTTTTCCTTCGAGTTCTCTGAAAACCTGCTCTGTCTAACGAGACACTCTCTGCAGTAGCTCTCTACTGTAGAGAGTAGGGTTGCAGACTGACAGAAAAAACAGGCCAGCCAGTCCAAACTAAGTTTGGACTGGCTGGCCTGGACTGGCCTGACTGGGGTC
>JAAMXU010006845.1:66241-104154 GCA_019693545.1 Chaetoceros muelleri | reverse complement strand
CGGCAGGACGCAGGACACATTCTATCCCTCCTCCTGATCTGGTAGTAGGTACCTGGGGTACGACGCGGGCGGGTGGATGGTAGTACGTAGTAGGTAGGGGTACCCGTACGTACTTATATACTGCTTGTCGGTCGTACAAGGACTGTACTGTACGCAATTTTACAATTCTGTTGTACGTTGTACGTATTATCTCACAAATTTACCAGAACTGCAAGTGCAGGTGTACCTAGCTACCGTGGTTGTAGTGATTTTTGGGGGAACTCCCAAGTAACTACAGTATCGTAGGGCACTTCATACAGTACTGTGAAGAAAGAAAACAGCAGCGAGCACTTTGTCACACCTCAAAACATAAAAACCATACTGTACCATGTACCAGGTACACTACTGTAGGACAGTAGTAGTGACATACCAATGTACCAGATGCTGTGCAATACGGAAAGACATCCCATCACTTTCTGTGCCCATCGTGTGCCACCACGTGCATAGAACCATACTGTACGACCAGTTCATTGGCGCTGACACATCCCGTGCACTACTAACGCACGACGATTGATGATTCCAAAAAGCCATTGGTGTTCTTCTCCATTATTTTTCATGTCATTATACAGCAGTAGGGGCAAGCAAGCAATTGAGGGCGGGGCACAAATTATTTTCAATTGATCCTTTGATAACTACTTACTTACTAACCAACTTAGTTACTTGACAATTATAAAAGAGGAAGCAACCATGGCGACGAAAAGACAGTACCGCCGTAAAGCTTCCCGCTTTCGATGGTACTGGATATCTACTACAATGTCTACTCTTCACATTATTATCATCGGTACCACGAGTATTAGTAGCAGCAGTTGCAGCACTACAACTAATACTCGTGGTAATAGCAGTAACATTGCCGTCATGGCCGCCTTTCATCCTCCTCCTCCTCCCCCCATGCCACACTTTTCCCGACCACTTGACACTCCCTCCTCGCCGCTTGTATCCACATTGACGTTTCCATCGTTATCGTCATCTTCATCGTCAACATCACGCTTATTGCAAGCCGTGTCATCCGAAGACATCAAGGCACGACAATACGAGAAAAGTCCAAAGGAAGATGGCATTCGTAGACGAGTGCGTAAAAAGTCTTCTTTATCTTCTGCTTCTTCTTCTAATGAAACGGAGGAGAATGCGTTCCTTGCTTCCTCTTCTCGTGGTCCTCTGCACGATAATAATAGAGTGAACCATCATAATAATAATGAGGATCCGGAGGATGACGATGAGTTACCAGTGTTGTCATCCAAGGGAATGGCAAGACTTTCACGGGCGGTGGCCAAGGCTTCGGCAGAACGAGAGGCTCTCAAAATTGCCAGAAGTGGTAATAGTAATAATGGTAGTAGTGTTGGTAGTGGTAGTGGTAGAAATAGTGACCGTGGGAACAACAATGGTAAAATCTTGAACAACAACAACAACAGCGGTAATAACATCTATAATAGCATCAACAACGTCAGTCAAAGTCCAAAAGGACCATTGGAATATAGAAAGAATCTCAATGGCAAAATAAAAACTGCAACCGAAACCAAATCACTTTCACAACTGACAAGAGTCATTGATAGTCAACTCTATGCCAACGGACCAAGGGGGACCAATCGAGGGGATTATCCAAAGATTGAGGGAGTGGTACAAAACGCAAGAGATCACATGATTTCTCTTTTGGGGTTCAATCAAGTTCAGGGAGATTGGAAGATGCATTCCTCTACATCGACATTTAATGTAGCGGTGGTATTTGGCAAAGAGCTGGTGAGGGATCAAGTGACGGTGGAATATGCCAGTCGGATTAGGACTTTGGCAAGGCTCTTCAAGGAGGAACCGGAATTTCGGCCCAAGTTGGTTTGTTTTTGTGGGGGTATTGCGGAGGGGAGTCATGTGGCGAATTCGGATGCGGGGTATATTTTCTTTCGGCACATGTGTGAAGCGCAGGGGATTGATTTGGACGGTGTAAGTATTTATATTGATAATTCGTCCAAGAATGATGCGGAGGCTGTGGGGCATGTGACGGAGGAGGTGAAGAAGAGGTATATTCCGAAATGGTTGGAGGATTCGCCAGAGACGACGGATTTGATGCAAAAGATGATTGATGTGCATTTTACGTTGGTTTCGACGGAATATCATTTGTGTAATATGAATGATGTGCATCATAGGTCGCCAGAGCAGAGTTTGTTGAAGGAAATGGAGAATATGGGCCTTGAGTTTTTGGATCGTCCCAGGAGAACGAGTTTTGATAGAGCAAGTGGTGGTAGTGGTGGTCATTATGCTGCGAGTGGTCTTGTTAAAACGTCGTGGAGTTTTCAATATGCCACGTATCCATATATTTATGCAAAAAATGATTTGGTGGCGTTTCTTGGCAAGTGCTATTTGTTAGCGGAGGAACTTGTCCCATTGCTCGTGAATATGAAGGCAGTTGTGGACCAGAAAGAATTTTTTCAGAGGGATAATTATTTGATTCTTGCTTCGATTCGACGTTCTCTTGTGGAGGAGATTGAGACACTGCACAAACCGAGTCATTCACGGAAAAAGACTCTAAACAATGAACTCCGACGACTCAAGGATATGTACGGTAATGAAAGAGATGTCATATCCATATTGGAAGGAGCGCTTTTGTCACTTGGGAGATGTGTGGATCTTGTCAAGCCTGCTGGCTTGCATACCGGAAGTGTATCCAAGGATGATTGGAAGAAAGCTTTGAAAGCACTTGAGCATAGTATGAGTGAAATACGTTCTTATTGCGATCCAGATAGACCTCTCATGCCATCGGAATGGGGGAAACTAGTAGATGACGATTCAATTGCAAGCAAGAGAACTTACTGAGAAATGGTTATGTTTTACAACGCCATGAATTGCTCTTCGAGTGATATTGGATACAACAATCACGTGTGCAAATGATGACACTTTTTGTATGATTAGAATAACAATCATCATTATTTAAAGATTACTTACTATCTACCCAAGTGCCATGAAATCCGTTTGGAATACGGATTCCAATGTCAATTGTTGCCAAAGGGGAGCGCTGAGCAAAATTTGATGCATCAAAAATCATCAAAGAACTAGTCATTTTGTCTTTATCATACACATAGCCAAGCAGGTATCCATCATCCTCTCTCTTTGCGTTCCTCTTCTCTACAAATGAGAATTCACCCATTACCATATTGTCTGGTAAAGCCAAATGTGTAGCTTCTTTCTTTGTCAAATCGTATTTGATGAGGCCATTGAATAGTGGCGGAATTCCATCAGATATGGAGTTAGTAGTACTGCTCTCCTTGCTATGACGAGAACAATAGAGGTACCGATAGTTAGTTCCAAGTTTGGATGGATTGATTTGTGGAAATTCAATAAACTCATCATCCAGCATGATTTCTTTCGAAGATCCATCAGACAAGTTTAGGCAGTAACGTGTCAAATGTGATGCAGTGTTCTTTAATGGATCTGAGAGGTCAATATCTTTGTATTTTATGGCATCAAATATCACTTCATTACCTTCTTCATAAGCATTCACTGTATGAAAGATAAAGCAGGTGTCAATATTGAACCACCTAATATCTCTATTATCTCCTGCACCTTGCTTCCTTGGCATTAGACCAAAACGTGAAACGCTATCTGGTTTGAATGTTACTGGAACAGTTTTCTTGTCCTTTCCAAGTAGTGAGTCCATAATGATAGTAGATGCGTCATTGAATATCAGTGGCAGATCCATGAATATTATATAGTTTTCTGTTATCATGAAGTCGTGAATCATCTTTGGCCCATCCAACTGAATTGGCACAGAGGCAATCACCTTTCCCTTTTGATTTACACAATGATATGTCAGGTACGGCCAACTAAAAATCTTGTAACCGAAAAAATGAAGATTTCCTTCTTGGTCTTTTTTGGGATGTGCTGATATATTAGGCCCTACCTTGCCTTCAAAGTCATACTTGCCTATGGTGGACAAATCCTTTCGAGAAAGTTCATACGCTGGACCAAATTCACCCAAGGAGAACAATCTAGAATTGTGTTCAACAACTGCCACATTGCTGTATCCTGACTGGACTCTATTTGCGGTGCCTAGTTTCACAAAATGATTTTGGTACTTCACAGCATTACCATCCTTCAACCAAATCCCATGTACCATGCCCTCGCCATAGAACAAATGGGACCCACCATGTTCTGTTTTTCTGTTAGGACCATTTCTTACATAAAAACCATTTAGATCCACTGGAATTTTACCCCTTATCGCAAATTGAGTCCTTTTGACCTCCTCTTGAATGGGATGGAAGTTGGCATAATCAAAAGATATTTGCTTTTTGCGCTTCAACAGTCGCATTGGTGTTGTTCTACTAAACATCATTGCTCCTTTATTCTTTCTTTGGTGGTAATGTGATAATCCGTCATCCTCCCTTTGGTGATCATCCTGCAATATTGTGATCATGGTGAGATAAGCGTCAAAACTATTGATCAAAATGAAAAAATATGTCTTCTCTAGACATGATGATAATTTCTGATTCTGAAATAGAACATACCACATGACTATATTCGAGAGACGGCATTTCATTGAGCAGTACGTGATGCTTAAATATTTTATTGATTGAAGTAAAAGTGGAAGAACCGAAATGCTTTTCAACAGAATGGTTGTCCTCAGGAGCCAGCAACATCTTACGTATTGTTCTCGAAGAAGTTTTCAAGAGCAGTTTTATTATCATAGAGTTTCTTGTTCTTTTTTGCTTCTTCTTGGGTGCTGCTCCTTTCCTAATGGCAACAGTTATTGTAGCGACTCTTTTTTGCTTTTCATGCCCACTAGTAGACAAATCCCCAACACCATTCTGCTGGTGCTGGTGATGATGTGACAAATCCAGTTCATCATAACCAGCCTGCTCGTCCTCGTCCTCATGCTGATGCACTCCTCGTCCTGGTACTCCTCCCATGTTGCTTTTTGAGAACAAATTTGTGCTGATTGGCCTAGTAACGGTGGTGGTGCTGTATCCTCTTGTTCTTCCTAAAGAAATGATATTCCTTTCATTACGGGGTAATACTAGGAAAGAAGACTTGGCATTTACCCCATTCTTCCAAAGAAACATCATCACAACATGGTCGTAAAATAAGGTGTTAGGAAAAAGAAATTGATACGTGTACGTAGTTTTATAGTACATGAACGTGTTACTAATGTTACGCGAGGACACCACCAACGTCCAACATCAATATCGATTTCATCAAGAAACAACACTTGCCCAACAAAAATGAAAAAAAAACAAACAAAATGAACAACAATAAACGAATACTGTCTTACCAGAGAAAAGGCATTGACCACATGGCGTTTACTACTACTAGGCAGTGGTAGAAAACAATGCTGAGGAGTTTCAAGTAATAGTACCATTATTAGCATCATTAGTAGGAGAATCCTCGGCAGCAGCAGTATTTTATATTTGCGAGCTAGTAGTCGTACTAGAAACATTCTTCCTAGTATGCTGTTCATTCTTATTATGATTCTTTTTTCTTTAGGACGATGAGCGACGTTGCTTGTACTTCTTCTTTCAGAATGGCCGTAGTACTACGGTTTTTGTTTTGATTTCGTTTTTTGAAAAATAAAAATTATGTTACTTCCAACGACATTTCAAATGCATGATGAAGGAACAATGTTTTCTGTTTTAGGGGGGACGATTTCTTCAGAAGCAAGGCATGATCACGCAAGAAGACAAGCACGATTGGCAGCACAACACATTTACTAAGTACTACCCCTTAATCATGTTTCGTTGAATCTTGCTTGTTACAAACCAGCAGCACTGCTGCTCTGGATATGACTTCTATTACTAGAGTACTAGTAACTAGCTACGACTATTACTTGATTCGTTGTTGAAAAAAAGGCATTGCTGATGACTTCGTTACTATATTATCGTAGTACGTCATGTTCTTTCTTTGATTGATTCTCCATAAATAGTATCATCAAGCATTGCAATGTTTCGAAACGAATTGCCGATGGATGATCGATCATCTCTTCCTTGTACTCGACTACGTACGATACCAGTACCGGTACATGATTTGATGACAAAAATTGCAAAAAATGTGTACCAGGGTACGGTACCTGGTGGTACGCACGTACCACCACCTGGTACCCTGGTACCCTGCTGCATGCTATTGGTAGTAGTACCCATCATTGTACAAGGTCATGATGTACTACCCGCCCCGTACTTGCTGGTACCTGGTACGATACTCAGTCCGTCTCACCAAAATGTGACCCAGAAATTTCCAATTTCCCGCCGCCCAACTTGGCTTGACGTCAAACATTTCTTTGTTTTATTACTACAGTAGAGAAATAGGACGGACACTACAGCTTGTACCATTTCAAAGGACAAACGCATCATTGAATCGCACAACACACATTGACACACTGCAAGTCTGCAACCATCTAGCTAGCTAACTAGCCATCACTGGATAAAACTTGGAGCAATAACGTAATAGGGACAAAATCGAAATGACATCATCAAACAAGTCCCTCCTTGTCCGTCTTTCCGAAAGTTGTAACTTACATTGCAAGAATTGCCACGGCTCGGACGATGAAAATGACATGGACTACAATGCGGATCCGTCGCCTCAGTGCCTTTCGGATATGAAAGATTTGAAGAGCATCCTTCCCATGATTGAAGCGTCTTGCCTCGGCCTAAAGTTGATCGAAACCAATAATCGTGCCGAAGCTACTGCATCTACTGGCACTACTAGTGCTACGTCGCGCACTGTCGATCCCAAGGAAGTGAATAATTTATGTTTGTTTTACATTTCGGTCGTGGAGTGTACCTATTGCCCTTTTTCAATGGATATACTATTTGATCATGGACGGGGAGGTGTTGAAAGTAAGTGTCTTTGATTTGCAGCAATGCGATCGGTTCATTACGATTTCTGAAAAAATCGCTTACGCGCTCACATTCATTTTTGTGATTTGGCCTTTGTATTGGTTTCATTCGCAACAGTTTTGCCTCGTGTATGGGATCTTTTACGTCTCTTGACTTTGGATACAATGGTGCAACACACTCTTGCCAGTGTCAAAAATAGACGCCCCGCCAGTAGTACTACCAGGATGAATAGTGCGTCATCGGTGGCCGACCAGATTGTTCGAACTTGTGTCGTTTTACTTGACACCATCCCTGAGGTTTCAATTCAAAAGAAAGTTGCAAATGATTTGATTTTGTTGTTAAGTGACTTGGGGACTTTGCAGAATATTGGAGTATTGGATCATACAACAGAAGGAGTGCAAGTTGTCCTGTTTCCTAGCTTGCAGCAAGATGATGGGAAAGAATTTTGCATTGATTTGATGACCAAGACAGGACTACTTTTGTTGCAGACGAGTGTGTATCAGATACTGCTACAATTTTTCATCATGAAACATTATCATAATCATGACTTGGTGCCATTGCCCGGCGAGGAGGAGGAGGAGGAGGATCTTATAGCATTATCGGATCATGAGGTAACACAGAATACGCCATTTCAAATGAGTGAGGAAAACAAGGGAATTTTACTGCAGTGTATAAGACATGTCTTGGAGACGTCTTATAGAAATACTGGCAATTTCGAAAAAATGTCCTTGGCAATTTTCTCCTTACAATCAAAGGAGGTCGTATGTGATTTGTTGTGTCTAATTTTACCAGAGTATAGTGTTCAAGTCAATAACACTGCTTTAGGGAAATCGAGGTGGATTGAAATGATGGACTTGGTAACATCAGCTACCCGTACCTTCCTGTTACGTGATAGTACCCAGGGTGGGGGGAAAGGTTACAATGGACGAGTTTTGACGCACCTTAGGGATTCTGTCTCGCACTGCCTTTGTATACTGTTGCGGAATATTTTTGTGGCTCCTCCACATGCTTGTGAGTCATTTGCCAAAGATATGTGGAGTATGCGTTCCTTATTTGTGACGCGATTGTTGGACTGTATTCGTGGCATGACATTGGAGAAACTGCAAGAGCATACTGTGTCGAGTTGTGTGGACAAGTTGCATAGAATGATCCTTCAAGCAATCATGATTAGCTTATATCCCAATAATACCATGACCTATTCACTTCGGGAAAAAGACGTGATATATTCGCGAGAAGTGATGCAGATGTCTTATACTCACTGCAATATCAACAATATCTGGTCAAACCTTTTCTGTCTTCTCAATTCGTCGCATTTCACAATCGTGTCAACAATTCTGGCGAGATTGAGTAGGTTCTGTGATGTGTATGCAGTTGACAGGGCCTGTCAAATCGTTTTGAGTGGGGACATAAAGAATTGTCATAAACGAAGAAAAGTTGATCGAGAGTCAGTATCTGCTCCCAGGGATAGTGATGATGATCATAATGATACCCATGGGACATCTTTTGCGGTTGCACTTACCGATTACCTGTCATTAGCATTAGAAGGTGCTAGAGAGATGCTATTAATAGATGTCAAAAGCCATTCTTCTGCTGAATTGAAGAATAAGGTCCAGCCAGTATTGTTGGAGAAAGAATATACTTCTACTATTTTCAACTCAATCTATTTGATGAATGCATTATGTTGCACTAGAGAAGATACTAAATACGATGGATATTGTCATGTTGTAATCGAGAAGTTAATGACAGCTGCGATGCATGTCACAGAAATCCTTATAGCCATGTCTTCGAATAGTATCTTTGTTGATTTGAGGGAGGAATGTTATCGTCAGCTCTCAACTATTTCCTGGGCTATGAACAGGATGCTGCTCCAGGATGTCTTGAATGGCAAGGAAAGTAATGTTAGTCTTGATCAACTTGCTCGAATCGTGTCTAAGTGGTCTACACTCCATTTTCCTAGATATCCTTCTCCCGGTGTTAATGCAATTACATCGGCACTTGATTTAGACCAGCGTGCATCGTTACTTGGCAAATCATCACCGAGCATTGGGAGCATCCCTAAAGAATCTCTGCAGCTAGCCAAAGAGTACTTGGCAAGCTACTATTGTTCCTGCTCAGGACTGTGTAATAATCTGAAGGAATGGTTAAGCTCTACTAGCAGTTGCAGGAACAATCCATATGAATGCATGTGTCACCTATTCTGTAACCAAGCAAGTCCATGCCAGCAAAACATGCAAGTGCCCAAAGGAGATATGGAGTTTTCAAACGTGTCATGCTTTGCCCTGTTGGAAGACGTACTTTCTGCTAGAATTCGGTAAGTTACATTTAATTTCTTACATATATATGTTCCATCCATAGTGACTAACAAGCCCTGGCTTTTATAATCCAGGTGTATCTTTGTTGTGGCTCTGTGTTCTTCTAAATTTAGAGGACTGCGATCCGATCTAATCAGATTATTTGACAGCCCTAACCAACTTCAAGAACGTGTTGCATTTCTTTCGTCACTTCCAAATATTTTTTATGTGTGCCTCACGGGAATTCCTTCCTGTCTGCCGTACCTGTTTACATGTGAAGGTTCGAAATTTCTGAAAAAGATGGATCTCAAATCGCTTTATTTTTCCTCGTTTCATGATGATGTGAACGGCATTTCTTCACATTTGCAACATTGCGCTATATTGAGAAGTTTGTCTTTCTTGTTGATAATACATTCAATAACTTCAAATAATGGGAAATCAGCATCATCTGCTGATGAATATTCCTACATTTGTTTTGATGTAAATGGAATGAAAAAGTACATCTCCGACATTGAAATGGATGGAATATCTATCGACTTGGGCTCTACAATTCATATACTTCGTAACAATCCTCTGGAGCACTGGCAATCGTTTCTTGATGCAAAAATAGTCCCTTCATTGAGCGGAGAATTTATTGATCAGTTTTCATCGTTGTTGAATGGGTCAAATATCCAGAATTTGCTTAACAACGCAGATTCGAGAAAGCATGTCTTCGAAATTCTAGCTCTTCTTTTAGTACTCAGTCCAAAAGATTCAGTTGACTTAGTAGTTGGTGATTTTGCTTCTGAACTTAATCTGATCTTTGCTGGTGATCATAGGACAAGTCAAATAAGTCATGTCTTGCAGTGGCTTCTGCGAATTCCCTTTGCTGATGAAAGTGATGAACTCCGAATGTATGCAGCCAGGTGGATCCCAGAAATTCTATTTTGTCAAGACGTTCGGTTATTATATCATTTTCATTCATTTGAACAGGCAACAGAGTCGACATCTAATATTGTGGAATTATCGTTGATCATTTCTTACTTCTTCGAGCATGTAGATGCGATGATTTTTGACTACTGCGGGATACCCAATATCACAAAATATTCTGCAAGGAAGAATATGAATCTTGCGAAAATATTTGATCTGGACTTTCAAGTAGAGAACAAAATCAAGTTGCGACAGATCTCTGCTATTACTTTCATTTCAAACATGACACGATGCATAAAAAAGGACAGGGATGAATACGAGATTGTTCGCGAAAAATGTATTTTGAGACTAATGTGCTTCTGGGCTATAGCAACATTACGGCAAAACAATTTAGACTGCGCAGAAACTTTTGCTCACTGTCAGGTAGCATCGAAAGCTTACTGCGAACTCCTGGTTTTGGAAGAAATCTGTCTCTTGAAAAATGTTTCCCGATTTGGGAATTCGATTCAAAGTAGGCTCATTTCAGAAATTCTATCGGTTGTGATGTTTGCCCAATCCATGATTTCCAGTGAAAATGATTCCCACAAATATGGCTTCATGTATAATTTTGTCCGATCCTTTCTAGTCCAACTACCTACGAGTCAAATGAACCATGTGAAGATAGTGGAGGAGCCATGCAATGTACTATCATCCTTTGACTCTATTCTTCCCTTTGCAATAGCAGGCCTTGTGATTAAAAAAGATTATTCATCTATATGCGAACTTACAAGATTCCGATTGAAACTACTTGCTGAGATTAAAAGATTGGAAAGGAAAGAAAAGTCTGATAGCAATCGGTTCGAGAAACTCCTTGGGAAACATACTAGAAAATCATTTCAAATCAATTTCAATAAGGTGTGCAGCGAAGATGAGTTGGTGCGCCAAACTGCAAGGCTTTGTGTCATGAAAACCGACAATTTGAACATTCTGACTCCAATTATGAAGTCATTACTGTTGGAGCAGGATAAATCTGCAATTGTATTTTTCATGAAAAAGGTGGTGAGGTTAAAGGCTTCCTTCGGTGAATTATTAAAAAATTCTGAGTTCTTGCTTTTAGACGAGCTAGTGTGTGAACTAGGGCACTGTGAAAAATACCTTCAAAGAGATGATTACCGTCAAGGAGTTTGGAAAGAGAAATACAAGGACCAACATGCATTTCATGCATTAAAGAGAGGAGCTTTATTTTTACATAGCAACGTGATATTGGAAGAACATGACGGCAAGAAATCACCTTCATTATCTTTTGAACCTCAAGATATCAATGGGATCAACGTGGACGATCTCGTCCAACAATGGATTAGGAAGTATTTTATGAGATTACTTGTAAATGTTACGACAAAATGGAAGCGGGGTAAGATTGCTACCAAGATATCAGCTATGGGAAGCCTCCGTGTACTACTCCGTTTCCTGCCTGAAGACGATTCGGCACAATATGTTACCCATATTTTTGGAATAGTTGATGGTTGTATGACCCAACGTATTGCTTCAGATGAAGATGTGGTCCTTTTGTCATGGCTGAGACTCCTTGCTGTGAGATGCCTTGCTCATTTTACTCAGATTCTTCTCTCTTATGATATTGATTGTGTTGGTCAAAATCTTTGCAACATCATTGTAAGCTTAACCCCTTTATTCGATGATACTGTAGACATTCCAAATGATGATCCCTTATCATCGATCGTCCTCCATGACGGCATTGAACTGCTTGAAACACTAGTTGATGGTGAGGTTGGAAAGGCTTTGGCTTGCTACTTTGAAAGTGTGCCATTTCTTCCCGAAGACTACAGACTTCAAAATATTCGCGATGCTCTAAAGCGACAAGGTGTTAATTTTGACAGCCTTTTCCTTTTATCCACGCAGCTTGGTTCCATGGAAATATCTTGCAGTAAGCGAGAAAGTATTAGTAGTACATGTAGTACTGCAACAGATGAGGATAGGTCATCGCTCATTCAGACAAATAAATTGCACATGGCTCTGAGAAAGCGCTTGTATTACTTGGAAAAATTTTTGAACCATGAGAATGATAATGTGCGGAAGCAGTGTTTATCGTATTTAATAAATTTGGTTCGCGGGCATCGTGATTTATTTCATAGTGCAAGTAAAATTGACGATGCATCGATTCGGTTTCTCACTGTGATATTGGAACGAGCGCCTGGTTGTGGTAAGTGGCCTGTAGACTTCAACAATGCAGTAACTGTGAAAAAGTTGTAATTAATTTCCTGCCCTTTCATAGACGATAGTGATAAAGGAATGAAACACTTTATAAAATGTCTCCTAAGACGCTTTGCATCAGAGACAAATACTGAACTGCGTTTGATGCTTGCATCATGTTTGGGAGAAATCGGCGCTATTTCTCCAGCATATTTTATTGACAGTAGCTTGAATTATGGGGATTACATGGATTTGTCAAAGAAATGGATTTTTGAGAAAGGAGCACCATGGAAATCAAAGTCTACTAAAGTACACTACGAGCTGCAGCTTGTGACAAACTACTTTGTTGCAGCATTGAAAGCTGCACCAACTCCAACAGATCAGCATAAAATAGGCTTTGCCATACAAGAAGGTAAGTAGATGTGTTAGTTCTTCATCTTATAAGGTATGCCTGGCGACTTTATTCCTAATTTTGTAAGCATCTTATATTTGCAGTTCTAAAGCAGCTTCATAGAGACACTTCAGATAGTTCCGCTGAGAACAACAAAGAGACTTCGACGAACAAAGAGATGAATCCTTGGCTGAAGGCACAGCTAGAAAAGTCCGGAGTACTCTATGTGATTGAGCCGTATTGGACCTCTATGTACAAACAACACGAAGCATCAAAACTGAAATCACCACCTTTTTTTACCTCCTCTCCATCATACTATCTCTGGGTTGCTGAGTGGGGACGTTTTATGATTGAAAGAAGTCAGAAAAATACCAGAAGTTTATACCGTGACATGTTTTTTTCCTGTAGATCTGCTGTTCGATCCGAAGCTGGTCTAGCCACCCTAGAGATGCTTTTACCTTTGTTGGTCCTAGATGCATTATGTTTTGGTGAAGAGTTTGATAAAAATTCTACTGTGAACGAGCTAAAGGATGTACTTCTGAAGTCTGACGCTCCTGTTATGGATAAACTCGAGCGGCAGAAATCGGTTGAATGTGTATTCATAATCCTTCAAGTTCTGCAATATTGGGTAGAAACAGAAGTCGAAGATCGTTACAAACTGAGGAAGCAAGGGAAGAAAGGACCGACACATTCAAAGGGTGCTTCGAGGTCTTTAGATCTATCTGTCTGGTCTCCAGATGAAGCTGTTTCTGTCATTGAAGAGTTGAACAATCTAATAACATCTGACATTTGCGCCATTGCTGCGTCAAATGTGGGTATGCATGCACAAGCCTTACGGTTTCTTGAACTTTCATCAAGAAAATTGGAAGTGAAAACAGTGTTCGATGATGTTGGCGATGAAGCTAGCGATAACATGAAAAGCTCAATGAAAGGCGGCAAACGGTTGTTGAGATCTTTTCATATGGAAGGTATGGATGTAGGACTTGCTCACACACTACTTGCTGAGCTAGGAGATCGCAATTCGATGACAGCAGTGCTGCAGTGTAGGGAAGAGCAAAATATTATGGATCAAATTCTTCAGAGGAAGAGCTACGAAGACTGGGAATCTTTGATCCGGCTCTGTGAACTTGCTTCACAAATGAGACATCTGTCACCACCACAGAAAAGTATCGTGCTAGATTCTCAGATGAAAGCGCTGTTAAAGTTGGGCCATTTTGATACTGTGCTAAAACAATTTAGTGGGCTAGTTAACGACAAAATTTTAAATGGATCTGATATAAATGATCAGAAACTTGTGATTTTATCTCATGCTATCAATGCTACCTGGCAACTTGGCAGATGGGATATGCTTGGTTCTCTCGTTGAAAGCATAGAGACGGAAGCGAAATGTCCAACACGGATTCCTCTGACGCCAGATCATGAGTACAACTTTGCTTTGGGCAAAGCTATGCTAAGATTGAATGAGCGTAGACACAATGACATTCCATTATTGTTGAAAGAAGCTCGTGATGCTATAATTCCGCCCTTATCTGTTGTTGCTAATGAGGATTACCAAAGGGCATATCCGTACATTCTTCGATTGCAATGCCTTCGAGAAGTCGAAGATGTTAATGCTGCTCTTTCCGAAAACAAACCAACCAGCCACATTCTGGATTGTGTTCTGAATGAAGAAGTTAGTGCATCATCTTTCGTTGGGTCAGATTACTTCGATCTTCTCTCCATACGCTTATCTTTGGCAAGGATTGTGTCTAATAAAGAAATTGAAGCTAGTCTCTGGCTTCATGCAGGTAGACGAGCAAGAAAGGAAGGAATGCTTCATGTTGCTGAAAATTGTCTTGCGCAGGCTGGTGGCATTTACGAGCAAATGAAAAAGGCTGCTGGTGAGACAATCATCACCTTAACACATACCAATGAAGTTAGATTTCAAGTGGCTAAATTAAAGCATTCAAGCGGCCACTCAACTGAGGCTCTACAAATGATAAAGCTTGTTGACTTTGAAAGATTGCTGAACAGTAGCCAACAAGATCGTGATTTGACTGACCTTGTCCAGAAATTGGAAGATAACAACCAACTTATGTTATTTGCTCGACGCGCCCTACAGGCTACTGAATGGATGGTTGAGAGCGGACTTCAAAGTGGTTCCGAGGCTATAGAACGGTACAAGCTTTTAAGTGCATTGAATCCAAAGTGGGAAAGAGGTAAGGTCACTTTGAGGTAGTTCACGTATCCGTCAATTTCATCATTTCTTACTCTCTTTCCTTCAAGCACACTTTCAATATGCAAAGTACCTTGATTATGTATTAGAGTCACGTATTAGTTTTGTTGCGGCTCAAAGAGGAGGAAATGCCGAAGACGAGATGGCACGTGCAAAAATTATTATGGAGGAAAAGTCATGCCATAAATATATTATTGAAGCAATCAAAGAGTATATGGAAGCTCTTACTTTGGGACAAAAACACGTTTTTCAGGCGCTACCAAGAATGTTGACGCTGTGGTTTGATTTTAATTCCATTCAAGGTGGTGATGATGAATTGGGTCAGTTCCAAGATGAAGCCAATGCATGCGTTGTTAAATATATGAAAACTATCCCAGTGGCAGCATTTTACTCTGTTCTACCGCAGCTTGTCTCGAGGATTGGGCATCATGATCAGGATACTGTCACAGTTATTTGCGCCATTCTTAGGCGTCTTCTGGTGAAATTCCCAGCACAAGCATTATGGCAACTGTCGTGGCTTCGACAGTCAGTGCACAAAGATAGAAGAAAGAAAGGAGATGAAATATTCAAAGGTGCCCAGAAAGTGCTGCGTAAAAATGAGGAATTAGATCTGCACGATCTTCTTGAAACTTCCAAGAATCTCGTTGAATTTCTGATCAATTTAGCAAAGTACACACCGAAACGATCTGACCAAAGAACTTTCAATATTCATGCTAATGCATGGGCAGGGAAAGTCGACCTCTGCGAATTTGTGCCACCGGTTCAGAGTGCATTGACTGTATCACCAAATGCCGTAGGATCGACAAATTCTCAAGATGCATTCCCCAGACAAATCCCACGGATGAGAGCCTTTTGTTCGACTGTTCAAATGATGTCATCGAAAGCGAGGCCAAAGAAACTTACTGCTTATGCTATTCCAGAAGGCACAAGAATTTCAGAGACAGCAAAGGTCACAAGTAAGGCACAGCCTATGGATATTGGTGAGATGCACTTCCTTGTCAAACGTGAGGCAAAAGGCGACCTTCGGAAAGACGCACGCGTGCAGGATTTAAACACAGTGATAAATCGCCTCTTTACGAACCCAGAAGGTAAATGTGAAAAGCGTCATTTAAAATTACGGACATTTTCTGTAGTTTGCTTGTCGGAAGAATGTGGAATTTTAGAATGGTAAGCAAGCAATAACAAGGATCCCATTTCTCGTTTTTGGCATATCCATTTGACATACCTGTTTTGTATTATACTCAATATGCTTTCATACAGGGTGCCAAATACTGATTCTTTTCGGAACTTGGTTACACGTTCCTACAATCCTCACGCAAGTCACTATGGTGCAAGGAGACGAGGAAGAAGAATCACCAACTTCAATGATGCCAATCTACGAAACAGTTTCCTACAGTGCCAAGACCAATACCTTAAATTCGGCAATCTAACCAGAGCTGCTCAAATGTTCGATGAAATCATGCTCCAAGATTATCCTCCAGTTTTTTATTGGTGGTTTGTGAGAAACTTCCAAGATGCTCACAAGTGGTTTGAAGCGCGAACTCGCTTTGCTCTATCGGCTGCTGCATGGGCAGCAGTGGGTCATGTCATTGGGTTAGGTGACAGGCATTCAGAAAATATCCTTGTTGATACAACTTGTGGTGAATGCGTGCATGTTGACTTTGATTGCATTTTTGACAAAGGGCTTACTCTTCCTCGACCTGAGGTGATTCCTTTTCGACTGACTCCAAATATGTTGGATGCGTTTGGACCAACGGGAGCAGATGGAACATTTTCAGGAGGGCTTAAGTCTGCCATGACTATTCTGAGAGATAACCGCGATACTCTATTATCAGTTCTTGATCCCTTCTTGAGAGATCCAGTTATTGATTGGAAGAGACATCGAGCTCAACAAAGTGGTGACTCAGAGAACAAGTGGCACAAAGACACTATGGAAGCTAAGCGATCAATAAGAGTTATTGACGAAAGACTGAGAGGTATATACAATTTGACGAATCCAAATTACAAGAAAATTAAGAGAGTGGACAGGAAAGGCCAGGATTCCCACGACGTTATGGCAAGTATGCTTCCACTATCGATAGAAGGCCAGGTTCAAAAAATGATTGCAGAAGCGACCAGTCATGAGAATCTTGTTCAAATCTATGTTGGATGGATGCCTTGGCTATAAGTAATTAAGCTGACTCTGCAGAGACGAGCTATTATTTTGATGTACCACTCAAAAAACTACATAATATATTTCTCTTTCGATTATTTTAGAAATAATCCGTTCCTAATGATTTTATAAAGTAGTTAACATGCAACTGATGTATGAACACTGCAAACATCTTGATATGGTGATATTGATCCTCTCATGATCCCATTAATTCTTTTAGTTCCTTGTCAGCATCCTTCAACATGTCTTCAAATTCAGATATGACATCATTACCTGCCCCTTCACCCTTACCAGTCGTCACATTTACTGCAATATCATCTTCATCTTCCAATTCGTCTACATCGAGATCCTTCAAATCATCATGTGCACTTTTAAGCATATTTTCTGCTTTTTGCATTTCTTTCTTCAACTCGATATCTTTCTTGTCATCTTCGTCGTCATTTTCAAATTCTCCTTTTTCATCAGTTGCCACTTTCTCTTCCTGACCAGATTTTACTGGTATTTCTTCTCCTGATTCCACTTGCTCCTCGGATGTTTCCAAAATAGTAGCAGCAACAGGACTCGCCAAAAATTCACGCATGCGAATCACTACCTCTTGATGTCTGGCATCTCCGGCCAACTCGAATCTCTCTGCTGCTTGCCGGTACAAGTCCATGATTATGGTGAGTTTCTCCCGACTAGGGTTTTCGTTCAACTGTTGTTCCATGACTTTAATATCTTCAATCATTTGAATAGCACTTTCAACTGTCTTCTGCATCGTCGCGTTGGTATGCTTCCCTTTGACTCCATGTCTCTTTAAAACAAGTTGGATCTGTTTGACCGCATCAGCACTTGATGCGCACATGTAAATGATCGGATCATCCGGTGCTTCTTTGAAAAAGAGAGAAATTGATTCTTCGCGACGGAATTTGAGCTTAGCGAGATGAGATACCGGTAGGACAAAGCATACTGTCGCGGTAGATACAGAGAATCTTTGACACTTGATTTCCATAATGAGTTCTTCAGTGAGCATCAAAAAGGTCTCTTCCACAAGACTTTTTGCAGATTTGGTCAAGGAACGAAAAATTGAACCTGCTCCACTTAGTCCAGCGCCTGCCACCTTTCAGAATAGATGGGGAACAAAATAAGATTTAGATATCGATTACAAGTTCATGCTTTCAGGCATCTCAACGCACCTCCCGCAAACCACCCGCGTGGAGCATTAAATAATTGTCTGCAGAACATTGCTGGTGGCCATACAGGCCTACAGACACTGCATCATTTTCTTCTTCATAATCTGTGTTTATGCTTACCTTTTGAGTAATATCAGCTCTTGAAGATTCCATGGCGATGGTGATGAAGTCTGGTCTACGAATGATCTTACAAGGAAACATACCGACTGCTTTGTTCCAAGGATCTTGTGCAAGGTCAATCTCATCGCCAATCTCAACATTGTCGGCGGTTACTATTTTTTCAGGAAGACTTGGAACAGTACCTGCTCTGGAACTTCTCAGACTTTTCCGTTTCGGCCTATTTGGACTAACTTCTTCCGTAACATCTCCAGATGCAGAGCCCACTGCCTGATCTAATTCATCCGCCACCGCACTTGCCCTACTTCGAAGGTCCGAAAAGAACGATGATACTTTTTCTCCTGCCTTACTAATATCTGCTCTCACTTCATCCAACAAATCATGTTGGAAATTGATGTCCTTTTGGATAATCTTTAGACAAGGTTCATTGCGCTTTATACCTTCTCTCACCTTCAGAGCAATGTTCAACACAGCGTCATTTAAATGAAGGCTTGGAGTCCAATCACAATCGATCTGGATCTCATCCCCATTGTGAATTTCCATAAAACGGAAATGATCAGCACCCGAAGTAATGAAAGCACGTGGTTTGAAGAATGGATAAGAGTTCGAAGCATTTGCAACGGAGTCTCTTCGTTGGATCGATGCATCCAGAGTCACAACTACTTGAACCTTGAATTTAGAATCATCGTCAGGGGAGACATTCGAAACATTTTTGGTTGCGTCGATTTCAGTATCACCCGAATCATTCGTTATATTTTCACTTGCTACATCTGCGTCATGAACAACCGGTTCATCTGCATCTTGCTCTGCCTTTGTGTCATTATCGTCCTCACCCAAAGCGCCGTCGACCTTTGCCTTGAGGTCGGTTTTATCTTGCTTGAATTTCGACGGGGAAGAATAATTCTCACATTCTACAATTATGGCAAATTCCGCCGTACAAATACCTTGATCAATATCTAGATTATGATTTTGGAATGAAATAAAGGAGGGCAGAATTCCAATGTCCTTTTTGTCTTCGCCCTTTTCCGAGAGGGCGAGGATTTCGCGCTGGAGTCTTGTTGACCAGATCTCCCTGGGATTCGACATGATCCTGTCAAGTACAAGAAGTTAAAGTGAAAGAATGGATGTGAGACCATGGAGATATATCCGATAAGTAGACATGTAGAATGTAGATGATGCGAGTAATGTAAACCAATCGATTTCAGTATGTAAGTTTTAAATGAAGGGTTCCGCACGTCATTGTGTAATGAATACAGTAATCATGACAGGCGAAAAAAGGAGATTGCCGTGAACCAGTGTTCCTTCCTAGATCGTTCGTAAGACTTACCTTTTCAAGTACAAATTGAATAAATCTGATGTTTTAGTTAGTTCAACTTGTGCAGAGCAAAAACGCTAGTTTAATTAATAATAACTTTATGGATTGTATTATATATCGATCAACTATCACTCTTTCAAATGGTAGCAGGAGAGTCTACGTACAGGTATCGTCACCGGCGCAAGGGAAGAATACTGTACAGAGCAGTAATTCGCGCGGAGGGAGGATTTGTGAGCTGCAATCAGTAGTGCACTATTAGACAGCGTAGGAATTACCGCTTTCCCTCCATCCATCCAGTACTTCGCTGCTGAACTGTACAGTACCACCTTCACTTCAATTGTTTATACAGTACATCCTTTACACTCAAAACACACAATCTCTGCCGCCTCTGTTGACAGCTCTACTAGAGAGAGAGAGAGCTCTACTAGAGAGGAAGAGCTAACAGGCAGGCAGGCAGGTATCATGAAGTACTATGGGGGAAGAACCATTGTTGGAAAGAAAGAGGGTGGAAGCGGCAAGAAGCCCACAAGCAAATCAAGAAGAAACAACTTGTGTGAGATTCTGTGAACAGAATGGCAAAGAAGAAGAGAATCGGGATGGTAACAGGTTGCAATCCACCAAATGAGTGTTATGTAACTCAATGCCATTGGATGGGAAGGTAGGGAATTCTGACTTTGACATGGAAGAATTGTATGCATACAAGGATGTAGATGAGAAGAAGGAGGTGAACAAAAAATATGATACAGCTGTGGATGAGAAAAACAGGGCAAGGAAATGGGGTGATCCTAATGATACGATGACCATAGATGCTGACAAAGAAGAAACTGTAAGTAAGTGGGAACAGGAAATTGAGACATAGAGAAACAGTTGAGCAATGCTCAATTGAGGTGCAAGGAAGCCCTTCTCCACCTTGCCATGAATCAAGGCAAAAAATGGGGCGATAAAGATGAGAAATTTTGAAGTGATGGCAGCAACAACAGCAGTGGTAGTGATACTCTGACTGCTGTCACACAAAAGCAGAAGGACGGCTCATATGTGGGAATGGTGGTGCAGAAGGATACAAGCTCTAGCAACAACAGCAATTCAGTTTTTGATAGTTGCAGGGGTATTGAGATGTTCAACTACAGGTGGGGTGATGATTCTGATGATGAGACAGTACTAGTTCTCATGAATCAAACAGATATCAAGATGTTGGAAGAATGACAAGAAACAGTAAAAAACAAAAAACAAACAAAAGGTAATGCAAAGACAAAGGAAAAAAATGATGTTGCTGAACATCCATGCAAAAACAACAAAAAACTCAACTTTGTAAAAGACATCATGCCTACTAAGAGCAAAAACAACAGTTCAGGTAAGATTGTCATCAGCATCATTATTGGAAATTACAAAAGGAAAGATGAGGGAGAAAAATGAACAATGAGAATTATTTTACAACATATTGCTGCACTTAAAGTAATTTTTAATTTTCTCATCTTGTCAGGAAGTAAGATGTTGAGGAGTAGTGGTACTTTTAAACTCTAGTTAGTTAGTAGTAAATTTACTTCTGTAGTTAAAAATTTTGAACCCAAAGATTTCTTAGAAAAATTGCAAAAAGCGTCTCCACATAAGACCCCCACTCTGACCACTGAGTTACACGAGCGACAACATGCTCGAGGTGAGGTTTGAACTCACGACCAAGGGCTTACTTCGAATGACTTTCAGCAATGGTGTGAAAAACTTTAATATCTAAATACAGTAGTTGTTATTATTTAACATTCCGCGACACACATGTACACAATCCACTTCTTTACCGTCAATCTGCATCCAATCAACCGATAAATCATGATAAATAAACTTTCATCCATTTCTCATCGATACCTACCTATATTATTTTAACTGCTTATACAATTTAATTCATTTTCAAAATGGTAAGTTTGGTCAGATGCTTGGTTTGCATTATTCGAGTAAGCCCAACAATTCAATGGTCTACACCACCCTATCCGTTCGACGTTCTTCGACTAACTCACACACTCACACACTTGTTATTCGTTTGACAATCTTGACATTGAAACCCCATTCATCCCCATTGACAACAGTTATTCTATTCCTTTTTCAAAACATTGGTTGGAAAAGAGGTAGCAGTGGAGCTCAAAAATGACGTCGTTCTAACTGGAACTCTTCACAGCGTGGATCAATATCTCAATGTCAAACTCAACAATGTCAATGTGGTGGACAAACAAAAATATCCACAGCTATTATCTCTCAAAAATTGTTTTATAAGAGGTAGTGTTGTGAGATATATCCAGATTCCAACAGGTGAAGTGGACACTGAATTATTACAGGATGCAGCGAGGAAGGAAAATGCTCCGCAAAAGAGCTAGCGAGCTAGATAGCTAGTTAAGAAGCAAGCGGATGGATAGTCTCATGATTGATAGTATACACATATTTGGGGAAATCAGGGATATAAAGTTGTTTATCAAGGATATTGGTTGTGGCTGTTGTGGATATTGTAGATGTTGGAAATAAAGTTTTTGTTCAAGCCGAAATGGAGTGGCTGTGTGCTGTGTATGGTGCTCAAAATTGATTAACATCTCGCATCCACAAGCACGTTGACCGAACTTGAACATTTTCAATTTGTTGAAAGATATTTGTGATTAATACCTTCGCCTCTATTGAATATCCATCAGAATTCATATCTAGAAGTTTTTATATATAGATAGATATACTACAATATTACGTTTTGTTTTTCATGGAAAGTTTAGATTGCCGCACTCGGCTGAGTAGTTAGTGTGGCATAGATAGATTCGAGGGACATTCTTATCATTGACATTGTAATTTCACGTTGCTGGATGTACCGGATAACTTCACAATGTTCCTGTTGCTGCATTAACATTAATTCTTTCACAACGTTTTTACTTGCACATTGAAAAACTATGATGACCAATACTATGAAACTGCACTAAAACAAGAGGAGGAGATGGATGACGAATCATCATGTCGACTATCGACCGCAATCATTATTTATTCATGCTGTAGATTTTACCTTGTACGTACACAACATCATTGAAGCAAGTATACACGCAAAACTGCATAGTGTTAATTTCATGGGCTCTGAAATGAATAAAAGTTTGATTGGGTTGCAATACATAATATTGCATCATTCATAATTAGTGCACAGAAAAATAAAAAATATGTGAAATGTGAAGGAATGGTGGGTATTATTCAGTCGACAACTAAAAGAATGGGAGTATGTATGGGGTGTATCGTAAGCTTTTTCGATTTTCGGTACAAAGTATGTACCTGTTACCATAGGTGTACAAAATACATGCCCATCCCTGTACTAATCCTGTACAAAAATGATTCCCGATGACTTTTCGTGATCCTTGGTGATATTTCGTGATATTTCGTGATCCCTTGTAGAAAATGTACTACCATTCCGTAGCCCGGATTACTTAAAATTACTTAAAATTACTTAAAATGTCTTAGTCGGAGTTGCACTGTACGACAAAAATGATGACATCCAGTACCCGGTACTCTAGAGAGAGTAGAGAGTGTACGTTAGTAAAATTATAGTCAGATACTGTACATAGTACTGCTGTAGATCGGGTGCATACCGCGTAAAAATGGGTATAAAACTACACCCAGTACTACGAATGAAATAAAATAAAAATGATAAATCATGATCAGGCCTTTTATCGTTGCGAACAGATACGAAACAAGCTCTTTCTCCACAAAAATGCTGCTACAGAAAAAGATGCTGGCGCACGCTGTCCCTCCCTACCTGAGACTACCTGTGCAGTGCTACAGGGATACTACTACCATCCGTTGCCTCTACGCTGGCACATAACGAGTCAGTGCAGCGTCACTCGTGACACTCTGTCAGAGAGTCCTACACTTTACTGTGTACACTACACATTAGAAATACGGTGAAATTCTTCGGAACACTCTTCCCACAAAAGAACACTACCGCTCTCCCTCATTCTGTACTGTCTGTATCGTATGGTGGTAGTAAGTTGGCAGGTACCCGGGTACAGTACACAGACAGACACACAAACCATCAAAAACAAATCATCCTTTTTCAAGACTGACTACTACTTGCTTCTTCCAAACCTACTCATTACTCATCGTTCATTCAGCAGCGATCAAACATTCAAACAAACAAACAAAAGAAGTAGATATTGTAACTACAATTCTGCACCACTCACAATCTTAGTAAACTCTATGAATTACAACTTTGCTTGCTGTAAGATATACAGTTTGTTTTATTCTTTTTCATGAATGATTGAATGAACATAAATTACAACACTTCAGAATCAACGTCGTCATCTGTCCGTAGTACCAAAAAGTCAGCAGTAGCAGCAGCAGCAGCACAACCTACTGAATTTGAATCCCAATCAATAACAAGTAAAGAACTCCAAGAAGAATCCAGTACGGGAGACAATCTCATGGCGTGTATAGCAAACGTTACATGTGTGAATGTGCCAACGTCTGGTCCGGAGGTATCTTCTTCCATAATCATGACACGTGATCATCACAGCATGATGGAAAGTAGTCAACATGGTTGCGGTGGGAATACTAGTAGTGTGAAAGGTACAAGTCTTTCCCCGCATCATCCTACCCCTACTATTTTGAAAATACCATCCATGAAGGATATAGCGGCGGCTACTGCTCGTGCTACTTCAAGTACGAACCACAGCAACAACAAGAATCAAAATGCTGCAACTTCTTTTGGCAGTGGAATTTTGAGTGCTGCCTCGAATAAAAGTTCAGGGAAGAAACGAGGGAGGTCGGAGCAAATGTCCCCATCACATGATTCATGTCAAATATCATCATCCAAAAAGACAAGGGACGATGATAGTCTTGATGCTTCATCCAAGAATAATAGATCGACAACAATGCAAGAAGATCACGTGATGGACAAGACAGAAATTGCATTGACTCAGGAACAAATTGATGATGTCATCGATACGACTCTCCCATCCAACTTTTCCTTCCGCCTTCCTCTTTCATCATCACCCAATCATAGACACAAGGCGATGACGGAATCTCAAGAATATGAATCTTTGCCAAGAAACAACACGGGACGTCCAAAGGATGCCCCTCCCTTGACAACTGTGGTGGTATTTCCCAAAAAGATGATACATCCTCCCGTAAAACCTCGTGACGGTGTCGGTGATCATGACCATGACGATGAAGAAGCCACTGCAACTCCCTCCCAATCATCCATGGGAGGACACGACGTCAAGACCCCCACATCGGGAAGATGGACCAAAGAAGAACACGAGGCATTTTTAGAGGGACTTGAGATCTACGGGAGGGAATGGAAAAAGGTTGCACAGAGGATACCCACTCGGACATCGGCACAAATTCGGAGTCATGCACAAAAGTATTTTGCGAAATTGTCCAGGGATGAACAATCTCGTACTACTTGCTTGGAAAATGTGCAGGAGAGGGACAAGGTACTTGTCCAGGATGGCCGTCGTGGAGAAGGAGGAGGAGGAGAGGCAGTGCAAGGCAACAACAATAACAAGGTGGTGGAGTACCCACCTTCTGTATTGGATCGCATGGAAAAGATATTGAGAGATCCTTTGGGGGCCGAAATGGAAGTAGCTCAAACTTTAAAACGTTTGAGAGAGAGGTATAGTGAATTGCATGCCAGATTGCAGCAGCAGGAAATCAATCAAGGTAGTATGATCCAAAAACAGAGGCATAGTTCTCCAAGGAACAGTCCAACTGTACAAGGTCAACATGGACAAGTGAATCGTCGTTCTCCCCAAAGTGGTGAAGTGTTCAGTCCCATTTACAAAACCAATCCGGGTACTCCCAAATGTGGCACAGCGTTCACCTCTCCCATGGAAACCTTCACGACAGGTGTGACACAAGAAGGACGTGACCTCATGTCCAAGAAACAAACTTCTGGCTCATCTGCTCCTGTACCACAAACTCCTACAACCATGACCAATGCATCGAAGCAAAGTAAACCGTCCATTCGGATCTGTAACGAATCCCTTGCCCTCCACTCCAAGGAATTGATTGCTCTGTCAGTTCTTGGAGGTGAGTTGTACCGTAGTGCCAGTTATCAAGATTTATCAAAAGCCGTGGCAGAATCTCCTTCCATTTCCTCCACCTCGTGCTTGGCACCTGCCATGCATCCAGTTCAAACAAAAAAAGACGAATCGGCTGCCCAATCGGGTACGGGATGCCGCTTTTCACATCCAACAAGGGATCCCCCTCCTGATCTTCCTTCCTCATCCTCTTTTTCCTTGTCGAGAAAAAAGACATTCGATACGGATTCCAAGGAATGAATGAAGGAATGAAGTAACCAGGTCAATGGTCGATTCCCAATGTCACACTCGAAAAAGAAATCACGAGACATGTTTTTTTGTACATATTTTGACACACACACATACACACAAGTACAGTACTGCAACATTAAGAATGAGATAGAAGAATGACACAATGGAAAATGACAGAAATATCATGCGACATGTGACAGACAATTTTGATACGAATAGAACTATACAAAATCACATGCGCGCACAAAGTAAAAGTACATTACAAACCAGTAAAACCAACCAACAAATAAAGCCAAATGACATGAAAATAATAGGTGAAACAATAGCTCAAAGATATCAGATTATGGAGAATAGTAAATTTTTGGGAATGATGGTACACATAAAGAATGGCCGACCGACCATTGTGTGTAATAATAATTACTAGCATTTCATGTCCCTGCAACTTAGGGTACAATGATCATAACTGTTATAGAATTTACAAGGTTTCTACAGGTTTTTTCTTAACTTGATACATTGTTGGTGTGATTATATAATGGTTCAAACATTCATGTTTGGTTTGATGGTTTGAATGTATGTATTAAATTTTTCTAAAAGGAATAACAGTGACCTGTGATTTTTTCAAATAATGTTTTTGTACTGTACATTTCGTCACACTGTCGGATAGCACCGCAACCTAATACGGGTACCAGTACTACCATACATACCAGAGACGTAGTTGATGTAAAAAGGGCACCTGTAGGTGGCTTAGCGTACGACGTTGAGATACGTATATATGAAACACAACAACTACTGCAGCGCATCATACTCGCGACGTCGGTCGGTGACACTACTACTACAAGCAGCTAGGTGGTACCAGTTAGTTAGTACAATACGTACTACCACTACCACCAGTAAGTACTATTGCTGTGCGACCAATGTACAGCACATGATGAAGTGTTTGCCCCCCCCACAGGCGAACTGTAGCGAAAAACAGTCGCAGACAGCGGCGGACTTGTTTCAATTTTTTAATTTGACCTTTTTACAAAGTCTTCAACACATTCACAAGAATAAACGCAACCAAAGAAAGCAATCGATACCACTGGTCCTTATTACATGGTAGACAAACTTTCCGCTGAAAGGTTAATTAGAAAGATTAATTATCTCCCTCTTGTTTTGTCGAAACGACGCTACTGGCCATTTTATATATAATAATAAAACGTTGCATTCTCGCGCCGCACCGATTGCTCTGAGAAAGAACATCAAAAAAACAAATCATAAATAAAACGTCTTTCTTCCTTGGCTTCCTTTCAACAGTCACCTCTCTGCCTCTCTTCCTATCAAGCGACACATTCACATACGACAAATTGCAGCATTCGAATTGAATAAAGCAACCATTCGGAATGACGGATATCGAAACTTCAGATTTGTCATCGGTGAAGAAATCTTACGGGTCTACTGCTGACTTTGCCCACGATGAAAACGCTCAAGGAAACGGCGATTGTGTGGAATCTTCCTTGTGTGAAAAGGCACAGCATTCAGAAAGGGCATCAGAGAGTATTATAGAGGAATTGAATCGAAACGTTTCAAAAGCGGAGGATGAAAAGGGGATGCATGAAGATTGGGTCATGAATTCCCAGTTTAGTGAACAGGAGAAACCGCTTCAGAATCATAGCAGCACGATCGTCGAGAAAGAGAAACATCAACGGATTCAATTTAAAATTGGAAAGAAGCGAAAAAAGTCTTTAAGCGATGGTGTTCAATCTAGTAAACGCAGTATATCTGTAAGTCATCCCTCGAATGTCTTGGAGGATGATGAGGAGGAGGGAACTGATAGTGATGAAACTACTACCAGAGAGGCAAGCATTTCAGCTCCCATGGCTCTTGATTCTTTTGATTCTGTGTATGTAAACGAGGGTGATATAAAATGCAATACAACTCAGCAAAAGGACAGCCAATCGGACAATGACAGTCACCCATCACCAATTGGTCATGATGTTGATACTATAACAACAACCACTTCTAGTAAAGAACCAATCGAACATGTGGAACAAATTTTTCACTCTAAAGGTGAAGGATATAAATCTACCAATGCACAAAGTGTCGGTGTTGAGGTAGGCGCAAGTCTCGACGTCCAAGGGGGGGCACAATCTCACGCGGTACCGAGACAACCCGATGGATGGCGTGTGAAACTCTATCGACTCAATGCGGATGGGAGTTGGGATGATTGTGGTACCGGTCGAATTGTGTTTTTAACTCATGCTCAAAAGACAAGTCATGGCAGGGTAGATCCTATTACAAAAAGAAAGGACTGGGATTCTTTGGGGGAAGAAATCTATCACATACTTGGATTACCGACACTTTGTATGCATGCGGAGATTCCAACTCAGTCTCAATATCAGTTGACGGGCATGGTGAATCAGACGCCTAAGGTTCTTTTGAGGACTAGGGTTTTGCTAAGAGAATCCTATCAGAGGCAGGGAGATAATATTATTACATGGTGCGAACCGTTTTTCTTCCCGACGCAGAATAAGGTTGGGCAAGAGCAGAGTTTGAAACGTCAGGAGCACAATCATCATAGGGAAAATACAGCATGTGGAGTGGACCTTGCTCTGTCGTTTCAGGACAATGCTGGTTGTAGAGATATATGGAATAAGATATCAAAAGTACAACATAGGGCTTATGAATTGTTCAAGTCTAGGGGGGGTCTACCTATGGAACGCGGAGACGATGGACTGCAGGGATTTGCTCCCAATCAATACCATTATAAATTCCACCACGGTGAAGATGGGAAAAAAGAGGATGAGGATATTGATTCTAATACTAACGCTATGGCAAGATCTGAGAATGCTGCAAATTCAGGTAATCAGCAAGAACAAACAAATGAACATGTGGCTTGTCATAAAGACTCTAACGAGTCATCAAATCATGATCAGTACCAATCTGTCTATGACATTGATGAAGATGAGCATGATTATTCAGATTCGGATACTGCAGCCGTCATCTCGATGGCCGCCAAGGCGGCACAGTACGCTGGGGGGAATCAAATCGGGTTGCAGGGGAAGAATCAAGGTTACCAAAACGAATCGTTGGATATTGATGACCTAGCTTCTATGAATATTCATCTCTCCAATCCTCCAAACTTGGAGAATCTAGAAAAAATAGCCGACGTTATCGCGGCATGTCAGGTAAGGTTTGGGCGTGTAGTTTTTGAGCGTGTGATCGATGCATCTAGAGTAGTTCATCACTCACATCTCTATTTTGATCTTAAGCCTCAACAAAGAGAGGCCCTTGCAATGTTCGTTTCACGCTCCGAGTGTGCTTATTTGAAAGCGCTCATTGCTCTATTTCCTTCAGCAGAAGCAAATAATAATTATCACGCGTTAGCGACGCTTGCTTCTATTATTAAATCAATATTGCTGTTCAATGAACCAAGTATTATACAACTCGTTGCGTCAGAAGCAAACATTTTTGAAGACTGCTGTTGCTGTTTAGAATATGATCCTGATTTGAAAGAAAAGGCTAATCATAGATGGTTTATACGAAACAAACTGAGATTTAAGACAGTTCTTTTGATGGAGGTAAGTTATGATGGATCTGAAATGTGTCGATGTGCTAATAATGTGCTTACATTTATTTTCATTCTCCAGGACGAAGACCTTATAGATAGCATTCAAAAATCATTTCGGGTGACATATATTCGAGACACTCTACTTCGTCCGACCATGGATGAAAGTAGTTTATCTACATTGGGGTCTTTACTGACATTCACACATGCAGATGTTGTCAAGGGGATAATGTGCACGCCTAGAAACAAAAACTCAGTTTCTAAAGATAGTTATCTTGTAAGGATATTACGTTTACTCGGGAAAGAAATAGTTGCGATCAGAGAGTTCGAATGGAAGATCATGCAACAAAGAGGAAGGCCGCCTGGCATTTCAGGAAAGAACCATTCAAGAATTGCAGCATCTTCCAACTCAAGCCAGAATAATACAAATAGCAATGAGCACGTGTCAACGCCGTGGAAGCAGCATTTAGTTCCTCAGGATGACAGTTTACAATCACGGAAGCTTCGACGAAGGGGTTGTCTATCTTTTTTGAGAGAAATGTTCAACATGGTACGAATGAGCCTTCAGCAGAGCGATAAGGATGACTTTTACGCTATGATTGTTTTGATGGATGTATCAATGAATGATTCTTCGAACGGACACGATAATGGTGTCAATTCGACACACTTTTCTTGGATGGGACATGGTGATACAGTAAATCTATTGTCGCTCCTTGGATCAATTTTATCAGACACCAATGCTGACATTTCTGAACGAGCGGCTTGTCTTGACATTCTCTCTGCTATAGCCATCCACGAACCAAGTCTAATTAGAAAGCATTGCCTCGCTGAATACTCATGTTCAAAAGGAACAATTGATGATAACAACGATTTCAAGAAAAGACCATCAAAAGTCATTCGGCCAGAACCCGATGACAAGCATCAACTAATATTTGTGTGTCCTCCTTCGGATTTACTACTTTCACTGTTAGGATTGATGGCGACAGAGAATGATGCAGGAATTATACTTGAGACCTGTGAAGTTATAAGGATCATTTTAGATACCGAGATGACGAATGATGCCACACAGATGGATTTCGGTGGTGTTATAGATAACGAAGAAGATGAGCTCATTGGCAGTGACAACACATCATATCTTGTGGGTGCAAACATACAAAATGCCCATACTGGTGGAGGATGTGAACTGAATTATTTCCTTCAAATATTTTATGACCACTATGTTCCATGGCTTGTTGCTCCATTTCAGTATACACTCTTGGTGCCTAAGACTGCTATTCCATTCTCGATCAATCACGGAGCGATGAACGAGGATGAAAATGGGTTGCAATTTACCAAGAGAAAACATCAGTATCTACTGGACCACAAAAAGTCACGGACAGGGTTGCTAAAAATGGTTTCCACGTCAGCGGTTCGTCTTTCTTTTTCTGTTGAATTGCTATCTTTCTGTATTCGTGCCCATTGCTATAGGTAAGTGCTATTATATTTCGGTAAATTGCCAAGTTTGGTGTAGATTTGAATGTTTCTAACATTTACTTTTTACCATAAACATGTACAGAATGAGGAGATACCTGATAAACTCGAAGGTACTAATTCATGTCATGAAGGTATTGAGCCCGAGATCGAGCATAATTTTCCAGTCTAGTGATAGATGTTTGAAACTAGGAGCGCTTCGATGTCTCCGTTCGATCATATCACTGAAAGATGAATTTTATAATCGTCATATAATCCAGCATGATTTGTTTACACCGGTTTTCGAGGCATTCCGTTCTAATCCTGTTGGGGATAACTTGGTATCGTCATCAATAATTGGTAAGAATTATGTCCATGTAAAAAAACCAACTTGGTCAACATTTCTAACATTTTTCGTTCATCGGCGTAGAAATATGCGATTTTATAAGGACCGAAAACATCAAATCTTTAATAGAGTACATTGTTACAAAATACATGCGTCAGAATTCTGACAAGCTTTCTCCTTCAAGTGAAAGCGCCATCGTGAAATTACCACAATGCATTGAAGATCTGGCTACTCCTTATGTCGATACATTAACACTTCTTCGGAGACAATATGAAGAAAACATCAGAGTACTATCAGCAGGAAGTAACGGAAGCGATCACGGGAAGAGATGTGGTATGAGCGAAAAGGCAATGGAAGACCAAAGAAAATTTAGGGAAACAGATGAAGAGGAATCATATTTTTTTGACCATGTTGACGATAAAAACGAACCAATGACTTCCAATCCCGATGATCGCCGTAATACTATGAGTCCAAAGGGGTATAACATGTAGTGGGATTCTTGGAAACGAATCTACTAGATCCTTTTGAGTGAATAAATAGAGAGCGAAGTATTAGCGAGGGCCGAAACGAATACTGTACTGTAGTAAGACAATTACTGCTGCAGATGGTTTCACGTACAGATCCCCCTAGGATAACCCCTTAACCGCCTATTCAGCTAAATTATTATGAATGACCTATGGACCGACAAAAACGACCGTTGGACACCCGAAATGTTTCACCTACACCTTTTTTTATTTTTTTGTGTTGATTTTGTACAAAGGTGCCCAAGCAAGGGTGCAACGTGCAACGAGCGCATATGGTTTAGAAAAGAGGAGGTGTCTTCGATGCAAATCCTTCTCTGGGTATATAACAATTACTACTTAGAATGGAACAAATAAGAGAACTTGTAACATCTTTCTACGTGGCGGTAAGAGCGATTTCTGTTACTGAATAGATTTGATGTGTTATCGTCATGAGAAACATGTAACTCACTATTCACATTTCATACTTTGATGTCGGTTTGAAGCCTGCCCCAATCAAAGCTTTCAACTCTGTTCCTCGGTTCGGACATTCTAGCGATATTACTCTTATATACGATGAGAATGGAGTTAACTTTTCGGCTCTCCGAGACTATTTCGAAGGGACTCTGTTTGTAGCAGGTTTTTGCCTTGCAGTCTTCATCATCTGGGTTTTGGCCCTTCTTGTCCTCAAATGCTTTGGTAAAAAAGCAGGTATCGCCGCCGGTCATCCTTTTATGGACAGTGGTGGAAATACTAAAAGACCTATGAGATTCAGGATTTTCATGTTGATCTCCTCCTTGCTTGTTGCTATCTCTGGTGTTGTCTTTCTTGTGAGAGGTGCCCGTAGTGTAGGGAATGCTTATGATGATATTCGTGATGGGTCCAATGGACTTACCAATATTGCTGAATTGATTGTTAATGCAACTGATGAAGTTATTGGTTTCGGTGAAGATACTGTTGCTTTAAGGGATAACATTGTGGTAGAACTCGAGCAGAAGGTGTGCACAGCTGATGGTAGTGGAGGAGTCGCTGATCAATTTGACCAAGCAGCGACATCTGTTGTGAACATTCTTACTGCACTTCAAGATTTCTCTAAAAATGAACTTACTGATATTCGAAATACCTTCGCTATGGAATTCAACTCTGTTTCAAATGATCTCTACAGCGCTTCTGAGACCGGCGAGAGTTACTCTCAGCCAAGTTATATTGCTGGCCCAGTTATTGGCTTTGGACTGCTGCTGACGCTTGGAACTTATTTGGCTTGGAAAGGTCCTTTCATTAAGCCTTATTTTGCAATACAAACTTGGCTCATACTTCCCATCTTCTCAATAATTGTTGTGGTTATTGCAATTGTTTTGGCAGTTACTGGTACTGTTCTCGTTGCTAATTCTGACGTTTGCCTTGGTGGTGAGAGCAAATCTCCCGAAGGTTTTATGGAACTTGTCATTCAGAAAGCTGGCTTCACTGGTGATACTTTGGAAGCCTCTAATTACTACATCGTGAATGTAAGTCCTCTTACGTTGTCTTGAATTGCAGTCTTTTCTCTTGTAGAGTCTAACCGATACCTGAAAATCTAGAGCTGCACGGGTCAATACACTAGGAAGGTGGACGCTGAGAATTTGTTACTTCAGTTGAGTGAGGGTTTAGACAGCATTCGTCAACTCCAAGATTTGATTGAGAGCGATTCTAACACTATCCAAGTAATTTGTGGAGTAACAGCGCAGAGATTATCTGATTTGAGTGGAGTTATCACGGAATCTGTCAACGCGTTTGACAACTTTGTTGGTATTACCGAAAGAGCAGTGGATATCTTGCAGTGCGAAAGAATCAACAATATTTTCGTCGATTTTTACCACAATGCACTCTGTACAAATATACCATATAGTTTGATGTGGATATTTAGTACCATGATGGCGGTTTATATTCTAGGAATGCTCATCATTCTATTCCGTGGAGCACTGCTACCAACTGTCACGACATTTGAAGCAACAAAAGGGATGCCCCATGATGAGGAGGATTCTTACTACGACAACAATGACAAGAGATACGCCGACGATCCGATGGATGCTCATAATGCAACATACCAAAGTCAACGTGGTGCCAGTGAAACCGACGAAGCATCACACATGTATGAAGACAATATAGCTGACACAACAGCCATAGAATACAATGAAATGGGAGATTCCCGGATGCAGGGATACGACTTCGAGAATAATCCTGTAGTTTATGACACTCGCTATGACTAATGGGTAATGGTCATAATGAAGTGGTCTCTGTTTGCAATTGTTTTCATGACAATGGACAAATTTGGTATTGTTCGACGTACTGTTCGGAAAGCTGTTTTGTACACAAGTATCAAACGGCATAATATATATATTAAAGTGTTACATTTGGTTACTGACAGCGTTTCCAATTAAATTTCGTTTCATACTTGGACTGGCTGTCAAGTTATCTGCGAGTTTTGCTTCTCTGCTTTTCATTATGCGATCAAATACAAGTTGTTTACCCTCCAGGCAAGGTTCGTGAAGCTCGTTGTCAGCCATAATTTGGGTTCTAACTAACCAAGCCTCCATCGTATCTGCATCTCCAAAGGCTGCTAATAAAGGTGCGAATAAACTTTGAACCTCGTTGGGTCTCAATTCAAGCACAGCATCGGCTCCATTCACAATGAGCGCTCGCTCCCCCACAAAATATAAAACTTCAAAGGCTACCGCACGGAAAGCCTTCCTTGCCCGCCGGGGTATAACCCACTTATCCGCGGTCTGCTTCAAACTATCAATCGTCACTAACAATGTATTGTTTTTAATCTCAACTTGACTTTGATACCCAGCAATTTCATGAGCAATTATTTTCGAAAACCGTTCTTGGACCAAAACACGCAAAGCAAAAGAAGGCTTTTTCTCTATACCCTGAGCAGTCTTGTAATGTCGCGTAGACTTCAAGCTAAGGTGAGGATTGGATTGTGGCACGGCGCCACCATGATGGTGATTTGCATCCATTGTCTCAGTGTATTCTTGTATCCGTCGTGGCATTGCAATATTCTCTTTTACAGCTACAATGACATGTTTCATAGATTTCATGGTCTCACCCGACATTTCTTCATCTTCTGTTACAAAGGGCCGACTATTGTATAAAATATTGTCTCTTCGTTTCCTCGAGCTACTACCACTGTCATGGCCATAATATTGATCCACAGAAGGAGATTCTGGCAACATGACGAAGCCGTCCTGTTCCATGGGAGACTTTTTACTTCTATTCACATGATCCGGAATATCCTTTCCATGTATGATCTCTTCCTCACCATCACCACCATCTGTAGCTCCTCCTTTACCTTTTCCACCACCATCACCTGCCGCCGACACAGCACCCAAATCAAATCCACCCGAAGTCACACGAGCAATCGCTTCCGCTCTCTCTCGTTCTTCCTGACGTTTCATCTTATAAACTCGAGCGCGCAAATTACTTTTCACCCTCTTGACATTTTGCTTGCTAATATGAAGGTACAATTGTGCAACACTTCCAAGATACAAACTGAGAAAACCAACCGAAAATGGCAACCAAAAGATACAAAACCAAGTACTGGCAAGTTCCGAGGGATAATAATCACCAAACCCCACCGTCGTCATGGACACAACTGCAAAATAAATGGATTCATGAACATCCCAACCCTGCACAGTCCCCACCACTGCCGCACCCAACAAAATCAATACCAAAAACGGTACCAATACCACAAGAAGCTGTCCCACCGGATTATCCTTTATATAAGTCTGAATCCCACTCACCAGCTTCAAACCCAATTCCAATAATTTATCTTGACAGGTACACTCTTTAGTACAATGCAGCTCCCTTTCACCGTCATTCTCATCATTGTCATCCTCAAACGCCCCTTCCATATTCCAACGAACTCGAATGGGCAAAGAACCCATCATGGTTGCCTCCAAATATTGCGCATTCTGTATACTCTGCCGATGCCGTTTGAGAAAATTCCGACTGTCACTCTTATACTGAACCCAAGTAATTTCCAAAGTAATCCACTGATACAACTGTGCAGCCAAAATAGTCAACAAAGCAATGCCAATAAATATATAAAAGCATATAAAGATCAATACCGATGGTTTGTTGGGTATGACATGATTTCCATATCCCACGGTGGTAATTGTATACACGGAAAATAAAAGAGATTCTCCCAGAGTCCAATCGGTATTGACGTCAAAAAAGAGCGTCCCGCACATGAGGAATACGAAAAAGAACCAGAGGGAGAGACCTGCATTTTGTCGGACAGAAATGTATCGTGCATTCCATCCAATTTCCCTTTGGAGGAGGGCACGTTCGTAGTCTGCATCGAGTTTTTCAATGGTGTCGAGGTCGACACTGGTGAGAAATGTCGCCTTATGGTGGTGTTGGTTGTCGTCCATCTCTATTTGGGATGCAAGAGGATCCTGTGCATCTTGCTGGGGTGGTGGTACTGGATAAGATGGGTCATTGTTACTACTACTACTGCTAGTAGTAGTGCCGTTATTGTGACTACGATTATCTGTAAAAAGAATCAGAGGAGAATTGGTTGTGTGGTTATTGGAATAACGTGGTGGATAGTGATGATGATGATAATGATGACGACGAGAAGAAGAAGAGGAAGGAGGAGGAGTCACAGGAGGATGTTCTTGTCGTTTTGTGACTGCTACAGGTTTTTCATCACTGCGATCATTGCTGCTACTGCTGCTGCTACTGTTGGTACTTTTGCCGGTATCGCCACTGTTACTATTCCTAATGTCAGAAGGATGAGATGCTCCATGATGTGTCGTCGTCGTCGTCGTCGTCTTCTTCTTCTTCTTCTTCTTCTTTGCGGTTGACGTATTTTCTGCAGTCGCTGTTTTTGTGACTACTACTTGCTGTTGAGGTTGTTGTTGAGGTTGATCTTTGGATATCAGCACTTGTGTTTGATCCTCCATTTGTTTGGACAGATATATGAGTTTCAATGAATTGATTTGTTGCTTGCAGTTGGTACAGTAGACGGGAATTGTTGTACTATGTAGTTTGTTACTTCTGGCTTCTGGCTGCTTGGTTCATAATCAATATTTGTATTTTTTCATGGTATTTTCATGGGGTGTACCTACAAGAAAAGGAGAAGCAAGCAAGCATAAAAGAAGTGACAGTTGCAAGGCACAATAATACCGTGTTTCCTGGTACCACGTACCAGGGTACTGTAGGTTGTAGTATTGTTAGTAGAACTGTTACAGAGACCGTATATATGAACTTCAGGGTACTATTTACCTACTATGGTATGGTAATACCTTGTACGGGAATCGTGCGTCGGACAGAGTAATGTCGTAAATCAATGATTATACGACTATTACTGGTAAATCGGTTATTATTATGCTTTTAAGCCCATCTTGTATTATATCCTATTATATCTTGTAAAGAGGGCATTCTCATCAAGACGACTAATTGCTTCTAAAATAATTATAAATCTTTCATCTTTAGATTTCTTATGTTTGTCATTAGTAATATTACTAAAGTTGCAGATGCCTTATCGCGATTATCGATCGCTAACGAAAACCAAAATCAACAACAAATACAATCTACAGATTTATTTTACAATCATGAATTATTAAATGAAATGCAACAATGTCCCATTAATTTCAAAATATTGCAACAAGAACAAGAAAATGATAAGGAAATACAAGAATTAGTTCAACAAAAATGCCCATATATTCATAAAAATGATTTTTTTGGAACAGAATTATGGACAACAAACGTGGATGAATGTAATAATTTCAATAACGCCAAAATCATGATTCCCAGAAGATTATTAAAACCAATAATATCATGGTATCATCAAATATTAATGCATGCAGGAAGAAACAAATTAGAATCGACAATAAGGATGCATTTCACTCATCCAGAGATTCATAATTCAATTATGAATATAGTCAATAATTGCGAATCATGTCAAATAGAAAAACAAGGAAGTAATAAAGGATATGGACAATTAATTCCAAGAACAGTTAATATTTCTGTTTGGGAAACGATCGCTGTTGATACTATAGGCCCATGGACAATGACAATAAACAACCAAGACTACATATTCAGAGCATTAACGATCATCGATATAAATTCGAATCTCACAGAAATAGTGAGAATAAATAATCCTACTGCACCACATGTTGCCATGAAATTTCAAAATACATGGTTAGCAAGG